>CM073776.1:42542699-42737699 GCA_037158775.1 Hetaerina titia | reverse complement strand
GGTAGAGTACTACCAAGTATGCCCGATTTCACATGCCCGACAGCATGTGAAATTTACACATTAGGGTAGGGGGTCAGTTCCTTTCCCTGTGCCTGTTATGGTTTCCCAGGAAGATCTGGTAGTTAATATACATACATATACATACATGCATATATACATACATATATAAATATTCTTTCAGTAAGAAATTATATGGTTTGCCCCCTTATAAGATAATTAATTGGTATTTAAAAATATTAGCACAAGAGTTCACTTTAATAAAGCTAGTTAGAATAAGCTTAACTAACTGAGAGATCTGCGAAAACAGACCACAGACTTCAGTTTTCACTGGGTTCACGAAAACAAAATTTCAATATACATTTCCGATATATCAACATTTCCAATATAAATTCTCGGAAAGTACAAGTGCAAATTTTGACACTATTGCTATCATTTAGCAGTTTCATCGGGTCTTACTCGAATAATGAAGTTCTAGAATAAACATTTCTGTCGCGGAAACTCATTCTTAGTGTCCTTTAATTAGTAATTATATAGATATTGAAAGTTAAACATTGAACATCGTGACCTATAAGAACATATTTACGCGTTATGCTTGGTGATTTAACAAAAAGAAACCTTCCTTAGGGGTGGTTGAACTGTTGTGTTTACCTGGCTTAGCGATACTTTCCATCTGGCACGCATGGCTCAGAGAAGAAAAACTTCGCCCGTTTACACAGTTTCATTAGTACGTACGGAGTACAAGCACTCGTTCCACTACGCCACACCGTACTAGTTAAGATAGTATGCATACTCTTGTGAAATTACATATTTCCGTGTGATTATGAAATTATCCAGGTGACTAAAGGTATTAAACCAAAGCATTTATGTTGCATTGTATTAGAAATATCATAATTGCAGGTAGTGCCTAAGGTTTCCATGACTTACCATGTTTTCTGGAACTATCTTCCAGGTTCTCCTGGACAAAAATATTAATTTCTTCAATTTTCTACAATGTCCTTGTTTTCCGAGCCAACTTGTTCATTTAAATTTTCTCTTCGGTTTTGTTAAATGGTCCTGGCAGTCATTGTCATCTTTTTCTATAAATGTTCTTCGTCATTGAGAGGAAATTCCATTCGTACAGGTATTTTCGGAACAAATTTTCATCTGAAATATAATTCGTAAATGTAACAAAAAATATCTGACGGAATAATAATCATGGATATATAGATCTAAAGATATCAACCATAACGTTCAATGCAATAAATACTGCTAATTTTAAGCCTTATGCAATACTTGATGTTGTTATCGAGAACTGTGGTCCTAATCACGAGAAATGGTTTTTCACTGCAGGCAGAAAAAATTTCTTAAAAAAGAAAAAAATAATTATACATCAGTAGTTAATTAGTAAAAAATCACTATGGCCTCTCCAAGAGGAAGGCAGCCTTCGTTGCTACAGTTTCCGGTATTATCTCACAAACATTAAACTATATCAGGGATGGAATGGCATGGACTCTAATCATAATTATTCAGCAAAAATTCTGGAAAAACTGGTACCGGTACCTGTGATTCACCCCGAACATTTGTCTATCTTAATACCTAAGAGTATGCAATGTATTAACGCATTTAGATTAAGAATTCCATCCCGAGCAGGCGGAAGCAATTTATGAACTCTGTCAGGATACACATACATGTACATACATCTACATCTACATCTACATAAATACCCTGCGAACCACCAAAAAGGTGTGTGGCAGGGGAATATACTCAAGATAGCAAATAGTTAAGAGCTGTAGCCATGTACATAATTGCGGTTGGCATATTTAAATAGACCTATTTAAATATACCTATTACTTAAAACTGATTAAACTTTGAATACGTGTGCTATTTTTATGAAAAGTTAATTGTGTTGATCATAATAATAACAATGTGTTCAAAAATTATTTGTGTCTTCGCGCATTCCACTGTTTGCCAGATAAGGGTTCTGTTTAAAAAACACACAAAAAAACAAGGGAAGCAGCCAATGGTTAAACAAACCCCTTTTCCATAGGTATACGAACCGCACCTTATAGAGCCAATCTCCACTCGCCCACCAATCCTAAACCCATGTCGGCTTATTATTTTACCCATTAAGGACACGCTTAGCCCCTATGGGGGTGTCAGCAGGGCCCTTTTGAATTCTCCTCTCCTCTAAACGTATCTGCATCATTTAAACCCTTTAAGTTGCCTCCCTTTAGAGTACCATGTAGCACTCCACTCATTGTTAACCGGATACATTTTCTCTGTCAGTAGTCATTAGTAGCTTTGAAATAAGTAACCTTTCCTTTGGGCAATGCATACATACAGTACGTATATTATATTGGGCAATGCACATGAAACAGTATATTATGTATTCACGAAAATGAGGTTAACATCCTACAATATGCACATCCATGATTACTTATCAGAATGCTCTCTTAGCCACCAATCTAGCACATCTTTTTTAGATCGAAGTGTCTTCCGGCCACTACTAACAACCTCCAGACACAACTAGAAAATTCTCATTCAATGCACTACAGCTAAAAAAGGGGCGCAAAAGCTATCTACAGTTATGTCTGTGTACAGTTACAATTGAATAATGACGGCACCAGAATTTTAGTGCAAGTTTGCATTCAGGCGAACAATCAAACATGTATACACACATACACCATATGTATACACACATACACCATACAATCGGTCACTTGCACCAAAAATATAAACACACGCACGACTCACATGATTTAGTGCCTACCCCTTCGTCCCATTGACAAAAAAATATGAATCATAAAGTCATGAATTGTATTCGACATTTTAAAAAAGAGAAAAACATATCCATGGATGATTTTGAATCCAATCCCGAACAGATATGCAGAAAAATACACTTATGCGTGCTCCCTTAAAATGATAGGCTGACCCTAGGATAGGAATCGCTGACGAGCATTGAGAAGCGGCACATTTAGTTTATGGGAAATTCAATGCATTACGAATATTTCTAGTATTTAAGAAAAATAGCAACATATTTTCAAAGGGAGACCTATATTTGAAGAAGACATGCAATAAATCATAGAAAAGGAGTGCAATGCTCGTTTCTCTGTTTCCCTAAAATAAGCACATGAAGATTTTTTTGCGAATATAGTTTTACTTGCTGAAAACAACGGTCACGGCAAGGATATGAATAATTATGTCAAATTTTTATAGTAATTCTCTTTGAAACGAAATCTTGATTTTCACCAACTCGAACGAATTTCTATAAAGCTCGTTTCTCTAGCTGCGTGGGAAATCAAATTTATTGTTCTGTAGTCCTCACATGATGTAGCCTTTACCTTTTTCGGAATAGGAACTAAAACTGATCTCACAAAATCTTCCGGCCAGATTCCTTCCTCATAGATACTACGAATCAGTCCATATAGTCTTCTTCCCACATTTTCCTAAACATTTCAGCACTTCCGCAGGAATATTGTTTACCCCACGCCCTTATTTGATCTCATCTCCCTTAATGCCTTTTCTATCTCATCGTCGAGTATGCCTAGACCTAAGCTATATTCCTCTACTTCATATACCTTTTCTATGTCTAACCTTGGTGGCACAAGTTATTTTTAATACAGTCCTTCTATACACGTTCATTCCTTCCATCTCTCTTGGATCTTTTCTTTGTCAACTATTATCTCCTGGTTAAAATACCCATATTTCCTCATTCCATCGCTCGCTTTATATATTCTGATTTTCCTGACACCAACATTGTCCTAACATGCGTATGCGTATCCTGTTCTGCATCTGTTGGTTTTACTTTGCAAGGGTTTCTTGAAATGACGACCGCGGAACCCTGGCCTCCCCCGCTGCCGGGCACGACACATGGCCGACTGGACCGAGTCCCATAGTTGCCAGGTCTCATATTCTCTATTCTGTCCATCATTATATTCTTGGGAATGATAACTGAGGTGGTTTCCCTTAGTCTTCCTCAATGGAGTTTTTAATGTGACACCATCCCTTAATGGCCGCCCCACTGGGGTCAGACGCCTTTTTAGCCGCCTCACTGAGGAACAGACCCTTCTAGGACTACCTTTCGTCGGGCTCTAGGGGTCTTCGGAACGCAAAAGCCCTTCAATCACGTCAAGGTTGTAGTCCACGGGAGGGATGTATATACGATATACACGTACATAGAGTCTGACCTGAAGACAGCCTAAGAGAAGGCCAAAATCTCAAACTATCTGAAAGCATTTTTACGTGTTGTCTATGCACATTTTGTATTTGATTGTGCCGTCCAAGTGTGTGAGCATATGCATAAACTGAATGTCAATCCAATGAAATCCATGAAATCGAATTATGCAATGAGAGAAATTTTAACCTATTTTGAGTCTTAACCTATTTTTGATAACTAAGGCATATGTTAAGAATGATAATTATACTCGCAATTTACAGAACATTATAATGGGGCATACAACCACTATTACCTCTGATGATAACATTATATAACTTTTTTTAAGAAAGCATACTAAAAATGCAATGTCCATATAAACTAAAATTAAGATACTTTGATATCAATCCTTCAGCATTCACCATTGAAACATTTATAGACACAAGGATATATCAAAGGCAATATGGAGACAGCAAGATTGTAAAATATTCTACACATAATGTATAAAGATACGTAGTGCCTATTAGGATGAATATTATTAGTGCCTATTAGATTATGTAAAAACAGAATATAATATTCGTAGTATCGCGAGTAGCATCGGATGTAGCACAACATAACTTCGGAAAGATTCGGGTAGGAACTTCAAAGCGGTACCTTCGCACCAATTAAATGTCGCACGTCTACACGTATCGTATTTAGATCGACCTCTCGGTGCTCATTTTCAGCGATATGGAAGGAGGAAGAAAAGACGGGGTCTCATTCGAATAGATAATTATCTTCTGAGGTGGATTATAATCTACCTCAGAAGTAGATGTTGGTTTTGATTGCCCCAGGCGGAGATCAGTAATGTCATCCCTCAACAATTCACGAACTAAAAATAAACGTTTCCGAAAATACGCGGAAAAGGTATGTCCAGACGCAAGACGTTGGCTTACTCAAACGTTAGATGGCATAAAGGAGACGTTGAGAGAATTGTTTTTTGATCTTTCCGTCCTGGCTGCTGCGAGCGCGTCCCGGCTTCATTACACGCTGGCTGGAATACGAAAAGCAATTTTCATTTCTGCGTCACATTCCAGGTCACGGAAATTGTGGATCCCTAATAAAGCAAATATATAAATAGGCGTTTCGTAGATTTGCTGAGATTGAGTTTAAGATTAATTCCTCGAAAAAAATCTATTTTGGCACAGGGAAAGAAATATATTTTCTTCTTTTTTCATCCTCAAAGGGTGCAAATGTATGAGAGTAAATAAGAATTTTCCTAGCTTTTTTCTCTCGTATCCCATCTTTGATAAGAAATTATCCCATTTCCCCAAACGAACTTCTTCTTTTATAATGTACTCCGTCCTTCACTGAATGGCGTCAAGTCCTCTATGCTTGAGTTTCACCAAACATTAATGATTCATAAAACAGTTCGATCGAAGAAATAATATTTATTCCGTGAAAATCTTAATGATATCCCTATAAAGATGAAACATTTCTTATTTAACCTTATCCGAGTAATTAAAGTTCCTCATTTGATCAAGCCATCCTAGTGTGAAACCTGATGAAAATATTCGAATGTTGTGGAGTGGTGAGGATATTAATTTGATAATTATAATTGGTATTCTACCGGTTAGGGTAGGGGTTGGATGGACACCGCATATATATATTTGTGCAACGTTAAATTTACTTGCCTCTCCTGGCAAAAAGCACAAGCTTAGATCCGACACTGCAGTAAGTCCCTCTTCAACTCTGCATACTTCTTTCCTCCATTCGAATTTGATACTATATCATGAATATTAAGTTTAAGATTAAATGAGACAGAACGAAAGAGAACCTAACACCTATCACCAACAATTTGGCAAATCAAACCTTTTTTTGATCTCCCATGCTTTGGTTAGGATGATGTAATGCGTGCAAACACACACACATACATACATACATACATACATACATACATATATATATATATATATATATATATATATATATATATATATATATATATATAGCATGCAGCAGCAGTCAGTCCTAACTAATCTTCTGAGGAAGACGGAGCTCAATTCCTTCGAAAACATCAAGAAATAACGTGTGAGTGTTCCTTTTATGTGTTCTCTTATTGTATGTTGTTGTCAAAGTTTTTTATTTAACACTTCTATGTAGAAGAAATCATCTATATATATATATATATATATATATATATATATATATACACATATATACACACACTCCATAATGCAAAGTGAAAATACGTTTATTCGAGCTAATCTGAATTGAATACTCCACATTACTGTTAGATTTCATAAAACTTTTAAGATAGGATACTGTCTCATGCAAACTTTAAACATGATACGAACTTGAAAATATGATATGAAACTTCTTACATGGGTTTTGATATCTCACTATCTTCACTTTTCCTTTGAAAATCGGAAACTATTCGAAACATACGACCGTAAGTATACTCTTCAGCAATGAAAAAATTCTGATTGGGTGTTTTTTTTTTCAATTTTCATTTACCTTGACATTTCGAAACTTCCGATAGTTAAGTCCTTGTACATGGCGCCGAGATAAATGCCGTCGACCGGCTGGCTGTAAGTGAAAACGATCGCTAAGGAATATTTTTCCCTAATTATTAGAAACGAGAGCTTAATACTGAATGGCTTGCGGAGGAATAGGAGTTTACGGGACGTCAGCGCAAAGCGAAAACCTTCTTTTATTCAGCAGCGATCTCAAACTACTACTACGATCTCATACTGTATCAATAATGAAAAGGGAAAACTTTGCCCTCTCATGGATCCCCATTACCAGCAGGACGATAGGGAGGGAGAAGGGGGGCAGCGAGCGTTCAGTGCTTTTTCCCTCTTTTTTTGCCCCGCATTTTTTTTAACCCCCTACCAACCGCTCGCTCGGCGGTCGCCCGATGGGAGACTTTCACGCGAGGCACGCAGGCAGCTTCCCGCCCGCGACTCGTGGACGGCTGAACGGTTGAGTAGTCACCCACTGTGTATCCACTCCTCCTCTAATCCGCATTAAGGTTATGTACGCGGTCATCTCGCCATTCACAAAAAAAACACTGCATACGAAGCAGAAAGGCAAGAGGAGTTTTATTACAAAGGGAAGCATGTCATTCGGGACATTTTGCTATTCAAATTTGAGTCGTCTTTGGGAGTTACCATACGCGATAACGAGATCGTGCAGACACGCATCGTCATGTGGCACGTGGCACACATCTGAACACAGAAGCAAATAGACGACGCCAGGAGTCGTTACGGTCTTTTGAAATAGTTAAGGATTTAATCCATTGAGTGCCGCAGATTAAAATGTAATAATAAGTACAGGAGTAACTAAGTACACAAAACATAAGTACAATAACCCAACTGTTAGACTGTTTAATCCTGTATTTATAGGGTTGAGAATTGTACATCTGTCTGTACATCAACAGAATACCCAACAAGCCGTCGCAAGGACGTGTAGCAGGGGGTGTTAGATCACCAGCCATTGTAGGTGCGAATATTCAAATATCCATATAATAGTGCGAAAGTGTACGTATTTCATCTGTCGCTTGAAACTTTCAATTTCAATTTTATTCTGAGGTTTTTATAAATTCATTATTCGGTTCCAGAAATGTGCTCAGTGCTTTGTGCCTTTCTAAATGCTTCGGGCCACACTGTCTTCTGGTGGAGTTTTAAGTATTCCTTAATTATTTCCGTCATGCTCGCGTTAATCAACGAAATACTTTGTAAAGTTATTTTCATCGTAATGCCTTGTTGTTTCTCTCGAAATGCTAGTGAATGTTCATTTAAATCCTTAGATGAAGCTTGAATAAAAAATGGCAAGAATACCATCGACTTTATTCGGAAGCAACTGGCGCATGAAATTAATCGATACAAAAGTTAGATTTGAGCGAAATCCTCAGATAAAACTAAAAATCGAACCTTCAAGTAATATACACTCAGATACATGCTCACTTAGATGTAGGTGAAAGTCCTACACTTACGTAAAGCTCTGCAATTAGAAATGAACCGGTAATTTTTTAAGTACGGGAAGTATGCGACTGTGAAACATTATAAGCTGTATTAGGAAAAAAAGAAGTTTGGCAACAAATGACTCGAAATCTTACACCAAAACCCTTGTATTCAGTTTTTTCCGGGCCATCCTCTCGAGCCATCAGAAGAATCGCTCAAATTTCATCACACACCCAATGAGGTGAGACTTGACGAATCTTGCCATTACGTGTAATGTGAGGGAAAAGATCTGAACTAAAAAGGTCCCTCTTCACCCGAATTCTCCAATTTCCTCGTTCCAAAGCATGACGTGACTCAAAAAAGAGGTTCAAGCCCTCTCTTGTCTTCACTGCTTCCCATTCTCCCCCGTGTTTGTCCACCCACGATAAATTAATCACCATTTCAAGTCAAAGTGCCATTTTCCAAATCCTTTTAAAGAGATGAACACACCATACGCGTGTTTAAAAAAAAAGTTTTTACCAACAACCAGGGCTTCGACATCTGCCATCAGGATACGTTCGTAGAGGAATATATCCACTTTGCCGCTGCCTTACGCTACCACCCTACCATTCTCTTTTGTAAGAGCCCAATGGGTTGGAGAACATTGCTTTTCGCGTTGCTCAAAAGGGGAGCAACCTTATGGCACCAAAATTCCAAAGGCATTCCTCTTTCGTCACTTTGAACCCTGATTTTCAATGACCGCGTCCTGAAAGGTTAGACGTGAAAGGAAGTATTTTCCCAGGAATATTACTTAATTATTCTCACCTCACACGTTTCGGAAACCACGGAAATGCAGGAAAATGAAAAATGCAACGTCCCATTAAAACATCGAAATTCTTCAATCAGGCACTGATATGCGTTAAAATAGCGTCTCGTTCCATCCATATGAGGTCCACAAGTGTGAGAGAGGGGTTCACAATTTCGCCTACCCCCTCTCTCCACCAAAAATGTCGACATTTCACCGCGCCAGCTTGTCGTACGAAGCGTTTCATAAAAGGGACTCACAGTTTTGGACGTGTGACAAGTACTCAAGTGTCGCATCGATTTTTTTGTAATTCTCACTTCCGGAAGACCTGTAGTTTCATGAAAGATCTAACCTTTCCGAGAGGGTCGAGTGGCCAAGTTTCGACGCGTGGCAGGCGTCCCTCAATAGCTTTCTTTGAAGTAATATTCGCCGACCGGCCGTGATTGCTCCCGGAAAGCGGAGCGAAGGAGAGACTTGACAGCCCAATATAGTAGTAGTAGCGTGGAAATTAGATGCAAGAAGGGACCAAGGATGCGTGACCTGCGACAGCCCTTTGCAGACTTCAAAGGTAATGGGGAATTGCCAAACATTATAATAGTATTAGATAATCAGTTTGAGAAGTGACATGACCCGGACGATGAGAAAAAACCACGTGTCAAAAACCTACTAGTATTCAAATATGGGCATACGGAATTGAGATGTATGAAATACATTATGCGCAAACACTTTAAAAAAATGGAAAGGTCACGACAAAATGCTAAAAGTGTTAGAAAAATACAAATCATTCGAGTTCAAAGATAAAATAGAAGGAGTAATTTAACAAACCATTACATTGATTGATTAAACCACAATGAACAAATGAGTTAATTAACTTCAGAACCAATCGATTGCGGGAATCATTTTTCCCTTCCACGATTCGACACTACAGCAGCAGGAATCATAATTCGCGAAAAAATTATACTTCCCGAATGCCATCAACAATTATCTAACGGTTACTGACGTAAAACCACGAGCCTCGTGTGGGTATTTTACCCTCTTGTAGCTTGCAGAGTACTCGTACATGTGTACAAGTGTTATTTCCATAATTTTCGTGGACATTCACCATGAAAATGTCAGCAAATTATTTGCCCATGACGTTTTCTTGTCGTAGTTCAGTGATATAGTTGACATGAGAAATTTCATCATGAATAAATAACTTTCCCTGATTTGAATTATAACGCCAGCTCTTAATAGCTGTTAAAATATTTCCGATTGGGTGCACTAACAAGTTTCACTAATATTTCAGAAAAAGGAGTAATTATCAAATACGATTAGCTTAAGTGCAATCAGCTTATTACCCGATTTGTAATACGCGAGCGAGCCACAGTTATAAAATTAGAGGAATAAATACCAGGATTAACAGATGTAGTAATTCTATCGTTCAACTAATAATACGAGACATCACGAAAATCAAAAGGACACAACCTCTGTTCAATTCTATATATACAGGTACTAGTATTACAGCTGAATCTCTGCCATCTCTTTCATTACCCATTCCCATGTGTGCCTGCGTCACCCACAAGCCATACAACGTTTTCTGACTCTGGGTATGCATGTAGGCGGAGAAAATCGTATGTGTATAGAAGGTACCGTTCCCGAAACAGGACATCGTGTTAATTTGGAATCCTATGATTACTGACATCGCTGTCATAAATGTAACTGGGAGCAATTATAGCCAAGTAAAAAAAAAGGTTTTATGAATTGAGAAAGAGCTCTCATTCCATAAACGGAACAAAGAAACCGAATGTTTGTTTCGTTGTGAAGAAAATTCCAAATTTCTGCAAGAAAAATATTCTTTCGCATATCAACGATTTTATAAGTAACGTATATAAAGGAATGATTATGAAAGTTAAGGTCGTTTGTGCCTGCTGATCAATATATTATTTTTATAACTTGCTAACAATGGATCGCATTTAAGGGTTACTAAGATTCTTATAGGAATCAGGTGAAAAGGTAGATTTAACGTCGGTAAAAAATACCTCGAAAAGAAAGAAAAAGGTCTGGTAACCGGAATTCAATCAATTACTCGTCATCATTATCAGTTCTTCCACACGAGGAAGATTGGTTGACTGCAGCCCTCCATCCTTTCCCATCCAACGTCGGTTCTCTAACGCCCTGATAGATTTTTCGCCTTACATTCCTCTTTATTTGGGCTACGTATTTGTCCCTCGGTCATCCTCGTGAGACCCTTCCTTCTCCTTTTCCTTTTAAGGTCCTAAAAAATCCATTGCGCCTCAGGGTGTGTGTCCAATCCATCCGGATCTTCTTTTCTGGGCCCCACGTCGCTTTTTTCTCTTCCATTCGCCCGTCGTCTTCTACATTTCCCAACTAGAGGTCTAGCTTAAGTTTGCCGATCGGGCCACGAATACAGGGTATTAGAAGTACTCACGGTAAGTACTTTGAGGATTGGTAAACTTTAAAATATAAGCACTTTCTCTCTCTCTACTCTCTAGGAGAAGGAAAGTTAATCTTCTGTCAATTTCCTAAGGCAATTCTTATCCGTATCACAGTAAGTGAAAACGATACGATGAAAAAATGATTTCCAATCGAAGGAGTTTCGAACAATTTCAGGCCCAATTTTGGTTCCAACTAGATAATGGCGCATTTTATTTGAAATATGCATTCACTTAATGGACGTACAAAATTCAAACTTTTAATCTTGATGCATCGAAACAATGAAGCATTTATTTTGTTATTAGCAATGTTTTTTATTAAGTTGTTGCGTCACCATAACTCCGTAAGTACAGAGTTTTGAACACACCACATGGAGATAAAGAGTGCTTAAAATTGCAAAATATACCACCCTTAAAAGTATTTACAATGAATTTTCTAATACCCTGTAACTTAATTACGGAACTTGTCAGAACTAAAATATTCAAATAATCCAATTTACCCTAAACCTGGTGATGGTAACGCCTATAAAATTTCCAAACTTCTAATCTGATAACATACCACCCATTCTGAATTACTTTTCATCAATGCTTGAATTCCCTGCCATGCACCGTTTGGCGGCTCTCAGGGTAAACACACAGATGTGGATTAGGTAATTAATTAAATTACAACTCTGCAAGTGACTACCTGCCATGGCATTTTCCAGAGATATATTGTTTAAATGAAATTATTCCTGTTCCGACTTCGTGGAAAGTCCATTAATAGTGGAAAAGCAGGAAAAACATCGCGTTTATACATTTAAATGAACTTTGAATTTTTGAAAGAAGTTTCTACGAACGTGGAATCATGTTAATTGATTAAGGTAACTATCTTCTATTTGTAGGGAAAATGTAGTCATCATTAGAATGGATTCTCGTAATTTTTTCTTAAAATACTAATAAATATCAGGGATTATCTAGTTTCCCTCCTATCACATATGCCTTGCTGTATTCACTTAGAAGAAATGACAAAAACATTCTGCGAATAAATATTCAGGCATGCTGAAAATCTTGAAGTACTTGAAAGGAGTGCTTTTTCGCATTACGAAGAAAAGAAGAACTGTTGTGTGTACCTTACATATAAAAGATTTCCATTAAATCCGATCGACATTTCACTCATGTCTTAAATTCCTTACGTTATGTTTTCTACGGGAAATTTGCGAATGAGTAACACTAGGGAAACTGCAAAATTACTTCAATTAACCTATTTCGAGGTACCGCTAATGCACACGTGAGGGACAATCTAATCATTAAATCAATGCAAAAAGTTTGGAGCAATTTCGTGGTGATAATTTTTACTTTTACATCAAATCCCCCTAGCTATTTTGCAATCAAGTTGCACCTGGAAGGAAGGCTGTACAAGGAATGTCAACGAATAAACCAGACGAAAAATAACGAGAAATTTAATTATGATCAATTAATCAAAATGTATATGGCTGCAGCTAAAATCATTCGAAAAATACATGAGTCTGTAATCCTATGAATACATTGCTTTTTTTCCCATAGAACACTGGGTATATTTACTGAATGAATAATCACACTATTACACAAAGCGTTGCAATAATAGAGCAGGAATTCCCTCTGTTATCCATTCAAGCACGCACCAAGAGTTCAAGAGAAAGGAAACTCGAGGTCAAAGTCGTGAAAACACTCATCACTTCCCTCAAAAAAGATACTAAAAACGTGGCCCGTTGGTGTGTCGCGACAATTAGCATTACGCGAGGCATTAAAACCTTTTCGAATAGAAAATCTCCGCGATCCGGCCGGGATCTCCCTTCAGATTCAAGAGTCGAACTCCATCGAAAAGGAGTGTCGTCCTCTCTTTTCAAGCGAGAAGCAAATATGACTCGCTAAGAGTCTGTAAACAAAGTCACTCCTTTCCTCCCTTTTCAACCATTCTACAGTCCATCTCTCCTCCCCAATGGCTTCCTTCTACCCTCCCTTCTCAGCAAAATGCGACTGCAATTTTTTCACTATCCCCTTCGCGCCCATTCCGTCCCCCCTCCCCCCGGACCACTTTATGAACCCATAGCCCTGCCATCGCGGTGAAGCGCAAACAACCACCGCGTTGGCGGAGGAAGCTCGCCCCCTCACTCCTGGACGAGGGCGCCGGGAATGAAGAAAGAACAGCGGTGGCGAGTCCTCCAAAACCGCTTTTGATTTGCTCAGGAACTGAATCCACGCATCGACTCTACCCTTTCCTCCCCACTCGGCCCTCGTCCTTGACTCTTCCGTTTTTTCCTTTCCGGTCCCCATTATCGGGCCATGGAGCTTGGTTATCCAGGCGATTTCTCACTCTCCCTCCTCGTCCCATCCTCCACCCTTTCTCCACGCATTCACCAAGTTGAAAGAGCGGCGAGAGCATTCGCCTGAAAAACTATTATCTCCCGAAGCGTAAACGGGAGTTCGAAATTTCGCGCGAGGCTTATTCCGAGCGAGAAGGTCAAAATCTACTAGCGGCGCCACCTATTAAAAATGTTTTTGAGCTGTCGAAACTCCGCCATACTGGTTTAGTAAATTTGGTCACACTGCTTTCGTCATTTGGTCGGTCTCGGTCGTCAGATTCGAAAATAACGAGCAAATTAACAAGCTTCGGAGGGAAGTCAAAGTGATACTTTAAGATAAAATCTCTTAGGAAGTTAACTTATTTAGTTGCTTATTAATGCCCTCTATTAGAAAAGTACTTCATGTCTCCTCATTTTTCAGAAATTTCATATGGAAGACCATGAAGTAGCTTTGTGAAATCGTATATTTTCCTAACAATTTCGCATCGAAACATCTAGTTGATTGACGTAAATCAATAGTCTAGAACACGGTATATAATTACCACTCTTATTTTCAAAACAGGTTAAGTACAATACGTTGGAATCTTTCATTCAGAATTGATTAGTTGAAATAGCAATCTACCCTCTTGCGATTTCGAATGTTTTGTTCTGCAAGTACTTAGGCTCGATGCCAAACTTTCCCAAGCTTCGTCCTATTCCTTCCACCTACCTGTTACATCTACGGAACATATTGCTCTCCAGTATATTTCAATTTCATGGATTAAATGATGGGATGGTGAGGGCAAACCTGTGACCACGAGTGGAAAATTTCTTACTGCTATGACCTAAGGGCACCGATAACCTGTTTGATTGACACTTCACTTGAGTGTGAAAAAAACGTCTATGCGCTTTCCAAAGGTGCTATTTTAGGCAAGAAATTCAACTAATATGAGAAAATGGCGGTCTTTATGATTTTAATATTTTTGATAAATTCACTAAAAGCGCTTAATAAAAATAGTGATTATTACTATCAGCAGTAATCTACCGAGGCATAGTGGGTACTCGATAAATGCAAGCTTCACGCACTACAATCTTAAACATTGCCTAACAGGACATTAAATTACCTCCGTATATCACATATCTATTATAATAAATCAGTTTGGGCAGTAATAAAAATGAAAACCAAACTTTTATCACAAATTAGGAAACAAAACTCAGACATGAGGACTCAATAAGCCCAGGTCAACCCTTATTGAGCACGGGAGAAACAAGAATTATTTAATACTGTAATAAAAAGGATTTTCGTTTCAAATTCCGAAAAGTTATTATACACGTACTTTCACGTCTCTACAGGGAATGTCAACAATCAGCTTCTAACAGAAAATCATTACTGTAACCTACAAATTTGAAGTGAAAGGCATATTTTTACTGTGGTACCTACTTGAATACATTTTGCATCCAAATTTTGTGGAAGATTAGTCATGTCTAATTGTAAATACTAATAGAGGACTAGGTGCAATCCCGTTCCTATCACATTTCAGTCAGATATCAGATAGCTCAATCATATAGTATATGTTTTCTCTATTTCGGAGACAAATTCACCGAAACAACTTTTACGTATTAATCTTATTTACGAAAAATAATTACGAATCTCTCATGAAACGAATTCAATTGAAGTTCTTCATAAGCCTAGAGGCAATTGTGCCTGTCCTGTTTAACACAATAGCCAAAATTTAAGTGAATTTCGAAAGCAGTGTCACAAATACATACATACATAGCTAGCCATCTCGCACAAAAACCAATACTCATTCATACATGCATATATATATATATTTACTCGTAAATATTAATTTTCTTTTTGCAACTATAGGAAGTAATTCATTGAAACATGATGAATGATACAACGACATTTCATTGCCTAAGATTTACTCGACAAAAATTATTTTAATTGGCTATCGCCATTCTATAATAATAATAAGCCTTTTGATCCCGTCTATTGTTTTAATTTGTCAAAAGTGCTCGTGGCATTAATACATATACCATATAAATCATTTATTGTAATATTTTTGATTTTTATTCCTTCCGTGAGACGTTGAAATTGAAAATTTTAATTTCCCATTGAAATAACAAAGAAGTATCGTTCTCTAGTCTTTATATTTTTCGTTACAGGGATAGATTTTCGTTCTAACAGGGGCTCTGTAAATCAAAACGGCTTTGTCAGAAATGGGGTATACCATTTAGATCGAAGGCCTTTTTCTCACCGCAGCCATCAAATATACTGCTAATAAGTCAACAGACGCTTAAAGTAGCACAGGGACTGTGATCTCAACGTTTCTTTTCTTTATCGATGTCATGCTTTCGTTTGATTTTTTCATTCTGCTATAGCTGTGAATTGTGAAAAGAAATAAAGACGAACGCATTCATTTATCTGAAATGAAATCCATTTCCTTTCGCTCAACCCTAATAGCAAAACTTTATTGACGAAAATCATACTGCGGGAATTGAATATGGTGACACAAAGATTACCTCGAAATTCTCTCCCCTTTTAGAGTATTTTTCCTTAAGTTTTCGAATTTATTTCCGACTATATCAATGCTTCCATTTTTATATACCATGAGTGGAGGATTATGGAATATGTTTTCCAAGTTATTGATTATTTAGGGAACTGATGCATATTTATCCGTTACTCTATTAAATGGAATCACGTATATACAACTACAATAAAAACAGTTGCGAGGACTCAAAAGAGATTTATAGAGTTGCCCTGCTAAAGATAACTTTAACTATTTTAGTAAAAACGTATGCCAATTATTTTGCATACAAACTCAATGGATTTGGCGTAAGATCAAGGACTTCGCGTACAATGTTTTAGAGGGTCACTGTGAAGCTATACTCTTGATCTATCTTTTCGAAATAGTAGTTCCCTCCCGCAAAGCTCTACAGTCCCTCTTCTTGGTAGCACTAATTTCTAAAAAGAATGTGCATAAATGTTCGCTCATACCGAGAAGAGTCAGATGAACTAAATAATCAAGTTGACTCTAGCCATGAATGATTCAATGTAATCAGGAGAAAGCGCACTCCAATTTTAATTGTAATTAGGTATTCTCTATTATTATGCTATGACTTGGAGTGATGCTATTACGTATTTCAATGTCACCATTTACATTTTTTAATTTTATGTCACTTATTCTTGTTCTTTCACTCCTGTATTTATTGTTTTGTAATTCATTTATATTTCCATAGTACTGTGGAATTTTTGTTTTCTCTAAACAAATTATTTTATATTCTATAAAATATTACTTTAACCATGCATTTATTATTATATCATTTCCAAAATAACGTTATTATCAATATCTGAAATACAACACCGAACTAACTCCACCCAAACTAAAGATTCGATAAATAACAAATAAATATAAAATTAATTCCTATTTATTTTATTAAACTGAAATTAAGATAACCAGGATGAGTATTCAATGCATACATTTTTTAAATTTATACTTCTATTGCATATTATGAAGATCATATCACTATGGTATATATAAAGATTGTCTGTAATTGTAAGTTGTATTTATTGTCTTAATTATTCGTATATCATACATGATGAAGATATATACTACTAGAGTTATAAATAAAATTATGCAAAAAAATACATATCATGCATGCTCGATTAAGATTCCGTGGTCAGGTGGGAAAAAAGGAGGAAATTCGATCGTAAGCGGCAGAAGTAATTTAAAACGTGAAAGCTTTGCTTGTTCTCCAGGGAGCAATTTTCAATTTATGGCACTCAGGTCACCGCAGACCAAATCACCGGATTCAATTTATTGCAGAATCCACTGAACGTAGAGTCTAAAATACGGCAAGGTCGATTAACGGAAGCATACGTTCATCACAGGGCCAACATGTTCTCAAAACTTTCCTACCACTTTGCTGCGGGTAGGCGTAAAGGTTGTGTTCTCCATCGGCAGATTTTTTGTGAAAAATGCAGTATTAGGACGTACCCCAGCTGATTAAAGACGGAGCATCGATACACTCCTTGAGAAAGGAACGTCGGATTCATAAAATTGCTTCGAAAGAACGTTGTCACAGTCTATGGAACGTCACTTTTTAAACTGCACCGAGAAAACTATATATTTTGAGCAAGGTGTCTAAATGAACACGGAAGGATTATATTGTGAACTAATTTCTCAAGGGCATCATCCGAGTTAAGGTTGATACACAGAACAAAATTCGGTGAGATTGCGTTGCATTTGCAATGCATGGAGGGTCTCCTGAGTTGTTTCCTCGATTGAACGGGTGATATGAATTGATTTTCGGGCACTGAGGACGATAAGTTGACTAAATTTCGACGTCTATAAAAGAATTTACGTATTTGATAAGGTAGGCAATGTTTAGCATCTATATCAAAGAATCTTGGCACGGGTACAAGAACATAGCCTCTCGTACCAACGGCTGTGCAACAGCTAAATTGGCGAAACAAAAATAGTTTCATTTTGGTATCCTTCTTGTTACAACACGAACTAGTTTTTTTAACAAAATACGAACTAAGTTCAGATACCTGTGCAATCATACACGTATGATTCTTACCTAGGCAATGCTACCGAGGAATCAGTGACATTTAGTGTACACTAGGTTGTAGTATGCTTTCTTACCCTGGACATCAACTCTTGGGGGAAAGGAGTGTTTGGCTTACTCTATCCGTCTGTGACGAAGATTGAGGATTTTTTTAAGCTATCCGTGACGTCACAGTAGCCGCGTTTAAACTAAATTCCGTATTTGATGGCACATAAGACTGCATTGCGTAACCTGGAACTCAGACAAAAATAACACACGATGGCGCTACGGTACCCGAAAAAAGAACTGCGCGAATTTCTACCACGACGCTACGTCAACGATTCTCTGTTCATTTATTAGTAGGAGCTTTATGTATGTAATCTGACGAAATTTCAGGAATGCTGGGGAAAAGTAGGCAAGAAGCAAAATAAGGCGCATGCGAAGCATTTGACAGGCCAATCATGGAATATGAGTCTTCAATTTGGGATCCCAATCACATAGCACAAAGGAAACAAGTAGAAAAGTGAAACTGTTTGAGGATGGATTAGTTGCGGGGCATTTCAAAAGGAAAGCGAATGTGACAAATATGCTAAATACGTTAGGGTGGGGACCCCAAGAGTTGTGAAGAATAAAAGAGCGCCTGACAGGAAAGCACAACGCCTACGCGAGAGAAAGTGCTTGGATAGATACAGCCGGAAGAATTAAAATGCTAAGATATATAGAAATACCATACACATCAAATTGAATTGCCAAAACAGATAAAAAATATCATTAAAATTTCATTTTTTATTAGAGATGTATAGAGAATTGGTGCTCAATGCCTGAAAAAGTGTTTTCAACATTTCCGGTAAATGTATGTACTTGTAAGAACGAGGTAGAGAAACCTGACTATTTCATTAGAGATATTATCTCCGACGATACCTGGGTTGCTATATTTTTTATATTATTAAAATGTGTACCTTTATCGTATTGTCTTAAGAATGTGAGAAGCTGTGTATTTCTTTACGCAATTATTGTTTTTCAATTTTCATAGATCTCAATCTTCATGCTAAATTTAGGGTAAATTTTCAATTGACTTTATCATGTTTCAATTTAATTAGTAATTTAAGTTTAATACCAAGTGAGTTAGTTTCCAAATTCTTTTTTTTTGTCAAAGGTATTACCTTTACATATTTGAACTATTATCACCCAGTCACTTGATGGACTTACAACTCTTTGTGTTAATGATATTTATAATAATTTGGTACGCTCGAACGAAGGAAGAGTGATAAAAGAGAAAGTCAGACGCCTATTTTTTTGTATTTGATTACTTTTTCAGTGTTCAAATAAAATCCGCACAACGTCCAGACGTATTTCGTATCAGTGTGTGCCAGCAAGTAATTTTTATGGAATCGGACATCCCGAAATCTCTCGTCGAAAGTTGACCTAGAGGTCACTCCGAAAATTATGAATAAATAAGTAATTAACGGTTTGGATGAAATGAAAAGCAATCAATTCGAAGTAGCTTGGGTTTTGCAATGTGCTTTCCCGGTAAATTATCGGGACAGAATATTGCAAAATGTGATTTGCTCTTCATAATTGCGGAAACAGATTCCCGCCTACACGAAATCAACGAAACATTATCCTTGAGGTCATTCCATTCATCAACTCATCAACACCTGTACTCGTTTTGATCAAAACTCTCAGCCATTGAAATGGACTGCAAAAATGTGGTGTTATTACATTTTTTAAACATTGACTGAATGCAAAAATACGGAGTCACGAATCCGCTCCCCGTATCGTTGAATCTCCTGTATTACTGTCCCTATTTCACAACAGTCATAACTTTGCCAAGAAAATCTTCATGGTTTATGATATGCACTCTCAAGTAATCAATTTTCAACATTATTTATCTCAAGACCTTGCACGACGGAGCATTATTTTTAAGTAAATATTGCTAAGAAATCATCGAGAATTGTGGATTACATTACCCTAAACACTTATTGATTCTACGCACATATTCTTGTAGATTATTTATTATTGTTCCTTTCCTTAATTTTAGGAAACCGTGAATTGAACTAAATCGCAGTATGGAGAAGATGGAGGCTCGCTGAATCAGTAAGTTCCTTTATTTGAAAGGTTACAGTACCTGGAAAATCCACGATAAAATTATGGTTGTTAATGAAAATGATCATGTAATTATCACCTGAATGGCGACTTTTCAACAAAATCGGTCGTTTTTAATAACATTATGTGGAACCAGCAGTTTTTACTATCCAAATTCAATCCAATTTTAAGTTCCATAAAGTTGAGTACCATAGAATTCAAGAAAAAAGAGATTGATCCACAAAATATCAACCGGTTAGGCTATGTCTTGCTGTGTTGTAATGACAACTTTTGTGAGGGAAGAACGAGAATTAGAATTACCAGGGCGAGAGTCTATCTCTCTCGTATTAACCGAGTGGTCTAATCTCCCCATGTAGTTCGGGGTCCTAATAACTCATTCGGTGTCAGAAATCAACTCGAGCTCCCTTCTCCTTCAATAAACCCGAGTCTAGCTTTCTCTTTCCCGAGCTGTGTGCTCCCATACCAGTTTCCCCAATAGTCCAGCCAGTCACACTCGCTTTCTTCTTGCAACAATATTTCTCATCTATCATTTTCACAAGTCTAGCTGATCCTCTTTCAATTGTTCTAATCTCTTCAATGACACTTTCTCGAGGGGGTTCAAACATAAGAATGGGTACAGGTAAATGTGAAATGTGGAATCACGTTTCCATCGTATTTTCACCTTAATCATTCCCTCCGTTACATTTATCGAATAAATGTAACGTGATCGAGGCAAAGTCTCCCAGGACACGATTGGTGGTATCAATTATAAATCCGAAGACTGATGACGATCATTAAACTGCTCACACTTATGTGGACATTTGGCTTTCAAAATTACTATTTTTATGCGATAAATCATCGAAACTGTTAATTAGGAACGAATGGAAGTTATGAATCGCTGACGCAAGTGTTTTCCGCCAGAGGCAACCTATTACTTTTTCCTCTTTTTGTCCATCCCGACAAATGTCGCTCGAATCGGTCTCCTGGCGAGTTGAATTCAAGAATCGAAAGGAAAACTATTATTATTGTCCCGTTTCCCCTGATTTTCAGCAAGGAAAATTCAAAAATAGGCCCCAAAAAGTCTCCCTCCTTACGTTTTAAAAACTATTTATTTTAATTATATTGATTTCAGGCCAAAGTGAAGCTTTGCAGAACAGTCTTCAAGAGGCTATCGTCGTAAAATAAAACAGGAAGAGACGAAATGCGGGAGAAGAAAAGGAAACGGAAAAAGTGTAATTACGGAGAGAAATATAGATAGAGGGAGGAAGGGAGGGAAGTTGTAAAGTCATTAGTTTCCAAAAGGAAAGCCATCACGGGCAGGCAATTGGCACCAGGACATCCTCCTCTGATCTCCAGAATACTTATGTACGATCCCTGAAAATATTTCTGGTTTTCCGGTCTCATACTCCTCAAATCTGCCCATTTGGATTTGTTTTGGACTCCTTAATTAATACCTTCGGCGTCTGCCGAAAACATTTACGACTCAAATCTTTCCGAAGACATCATTATGCCATTCCATTTAATCCAGATCAGTCGGTCCACCTGGAGATTCTCATCTAGAATCTTTATTTTTTTTAGCAATCACGTCACTCATTTACTGTTCTTTTTTACCGACTTAACAATTTTTAACGAACTTAAGAAACTATCCACTGGACTCCTTAAGGGTATAAAATTAAGCTTTCCTTTGCTGAAGGAATACCCCAGTCAGCGGGTGTGGAAAGGAGGTTGGGAGTGGTGAGCAATCATGCCTCTCAAGAATCCTCGAGTCGTTTCCCAACCTTCCCTTGCAGATGGTCCACAGGGGGTAAACGGGGTGATTAAACCGCGAAGCCTTTTCCAAGAAATGGAAAAAAGTAATGAAAACCGATAGGCAAAAGACATAAAAAATTACGAAATGCTGCTTCCATTCTTTAAAGCATGAAACCTGGATACGTCCTCATCAATGCCAAATTCAAATTTTTGTTTATCCCACTACATCATTTTTTTGCGAAAATCAGTTTGGCGATTAAAAGAAGGAATTTACAACTGGAAGAAAAAACGAAGAGCGGTAGAAATCATTAACGACAAAAATTAAAAGTAGCGTCAACTCAAGAGGCTGTTCATATATGATAAATTAAAATTAAATGCACAAAAATGCGATATTTAAATTCTCTAAATGAGTTAATGGGTAGCCCTTTAATAATTTTTAAGGCTTGCGAAGGATTCACCTTCTGAAAATCATGTATGCCGGCATAGGACATGCTCTGATTGTTGCCTACACATATATATGTATATTGAAAAGAACAGGTGGTAATGGCCACAACCTTTCTTACTCCTCTTACTAACACATCCCATCCCGACTCTCCAATCAATACACACACACCCAAAAAACTATTTATATGAAACTTAAGAACACAAAAAGGACACACACAGTTTCGTTTTTTTATATTTCGGTGGTACAATCAAAGACTTGGTATTCTTCCTTCCGTTTAAAAGGCGGTTGTGCCAGCAAAATATCCAAAAAACAAAATTTTAAATGCCTTTCTTGTGTTTATAAGTTATACAAGGTTTGTATAAAAAGTATCGGCAACAATTATGTTCTTGGCGTGTGCTTGAAGTGCAGAATTCAGACCGCCAGTCAAGTATATGCATGATCACAGATCGTATTGGCATTGATAAGATGACAGTATACACCATTATCGTTGAAAATTTGACAATGCAAAAGATCTGCGCTAAACTCGTCCCGAAGGTCTTGGCAGACTAGCAAAAGCAGAGTCGATAGTCTGCTTGCGAAGACATGCAACGACATCACGACGATTTCCCAACCCCCTTACAGTCCCGAATTTGCACCATCAGATTATTTCCTATTCCCAAAAGTGAAATCCTTCCTTAAATGACACCCCCACGGGACACTAAGTGTCGTCAGAAAAGCTTGAACGTATACCCTTAAAGAACTTCCGGAACTCGCCTAACACAGATCCTTCGAGTCGTGGAAAAGCCGCTGGCAAAAGCGTGTTGACGCTCGAGGGATGTGCTTTGAAGAATATTGAGGCACTGTAGCAATATACGAGGTCTGTAAATTGAGTAGTATGACTGATTAAAAAAAATTTTCATTAATATAGAATGACAATTTTATATTTTTACCCTCAAAATAACTTCCTTCTGAAGCCACTCAGGGCTGGAGACGGTTCTTCCACTCCTCATATCAGTTGCGCAGATTTTTCTCATCCCCAATTCATTGGTCAAAATCTAATGAACAGTGGTGAGAGTCAAATTCAACTCTTCCCTGATCACTGTCAACCGACAATCTGAACGCACAAGATCCCGGATTTTATCGACATTTTCATCGGTTCTTGAAGATGAAGGCCTTCCGCTTCATGGTTCATTTTCAATCGAATCTCTTCCTTCTGAAAATTCCTGCCATCTTCATTAGAGTTTGAGCAACTGGCTGGAATATTAGGGGGAAGGAGAAAATGACACTTATCTCCTAAAATGCAAACTCTGTCGAGCTTTTTGTTTGGGCCAATATACCACCTCCCTCATAATTAGAATTAACAATTACCAAGCATCCAGTAACCCATTCTCCCCTTTCGCCTCCCTACGCAGCCACCCACAACGAAACTTTTTGATTATTTCTACAATGTAACCATTATTTCCTCCCTCCCGTTTACAGCCACACCAATCCAATTAAGGACAGTAGAATTAGCCTTCACTTGGGTATTTAAATCCTTCCAACCTCCTGGGTTAAAACTTTCCCATTAGCTAAGACCTTCCTCTCCTGTTTCCGCAACAACCAATCATCTACAACACACGGCCCTGTGTTTATCCTATCCCCTCTCCTCCTTCCCCTTAATATTCCCGTAATTTACTCTTACTATGATGATGGTGACTGAAAACATCGAAATATGAGGTGATAAGTGAGCATGTTTTCTTTTTTTATTTTATCATTCTCCAAGCCAACGCGAGGATGTGCGGCAGGTGGTGCAAACACTCCAGGCGAATTTTGACCCGATTACGACCCTCCTGCTTCTCTTGTAATTATATATATACACGTATATATATTATATTTAAGCTTGCAGTGTATATGCATAGTGTTGCATGTGTATATAAAGCTGCAGGTGCCCAGAGTGCCTTTCCAGGGAATCGAACCCGGGACCCTCCGGTCAGTAGTCCAACGCTGTACCCACTGGACCACCGTTACCCACATATAGTATATCTATATATAGATAGTATAGTAGTCTGACTTGAAGAATAGAGAGAGAGTATAGTAGTCTGACTTGAAGAAGGCCTTGGAGTAGGCCGAAAGCTCAAATCATCTAGTGTGTGTCCTTTTACGTGTTATCTGTTTTATTCTGTGTTATATTGTGCCGTCCAAAAGTTATATATATATATATATATATATATATATATATATATATATATAACATTTTGACGGCACA
Organism: Hetaerina titia; assembly: GCA_037158775.1. Lineage (NCBI taxonomy): Eukaryota > Metazoa > Arthropoda > Insecta > Odonata > Calopterygidae > Hetaerina > Hetaerina titia. The sequence goes on along the minus strand of CM073776.1, from coordinate 42,713,050 downwards.
ATAGATCACAAAATGCAAGAGAAAACACGTAAAAGGCCGGTAAAAGAGAAGGCCGAAAACTCAAATAATCTGCAATGTGAGTGACCTTTTACATATTATCTATTTATTTTGTCTTCTATTGTGCCGTCTAAGTGTTATATTTCTCTCGTGACTGCTTCTACATCATCGATATCAATAAAAATTTCCGGTCAAAAAAATATTTTTCCACATGTGATCTGCTTGATTCCCCCTTCCTCGCCATTCTTTTGTTCGTATTTCGCATGTGTTCCTATCCCTTATCCTAATATATATTTCCAAGTGAATGAGTATATGTCTGCCATATGGCGGTTTTCGTACTTGAATGTTTATTTATATATATATATATATATACTCATACACATATACATGTATATAATATATACATGTATAAATACGTTTTTGCGCATGTCATGTACATTTGTGTATTAAAAATTGTCATAATTCAAAGAAAATAGTTTCAAAGATGTAAAACCGATTTTTAAAAACTCTAATGTGCAATAGGGGAATGAAGTACATGAAGCTTTCCTGACTTTGATCCAGTAATCTTGAAAGGACGATTTCGAACAAAGTTCGTGTAATACCCAAACTAATGAGGTTCGAAGTCCGTTAATAGTCTACTACGGAAATTTCTTCGAAAGATGACGAAAGGTTCTCATCCTTGATGCTTCGCGGGGCAGAAAAGGGTGAAAAAAACCTCTCGAGACAAGAAAACTTTTCATGAAAATCAATTTAAGGTCGAGGGTGAATGTGGTTCTCCTGTCCTCTTCTGTGGCACCGGTGGGGTGGGAGGAGGGCGTGTCGAGAAGATGAAGTTTTTCCCTATGATCCCGTCGGTACTTCTCCTCTGACTTGAACCCTCTCGCGGCTTGCATTTTTGAGGTTCTCATTCGAAAGATCTTTTTCTTTCTTGGTGATTTCGGGAGAGTGAGAAAGCACGGAGAACTTACTTACTCGGTCGTCTGCTTTCATGGATCGCGAGCTAACGTACGTACTGCGTATGCTGCATTCAATGTGGACGTAGCGAGACTGCGCGACGAAAATTCCACAGGTCGTAGGGAGGAAACTCACTATTCCCTGATTGGATTTGGTGAGGTCGGAACAATGGCCTCGCGGAACAATGAGGCTTTCCACTCCGAGCGCGGCCGTGTGTAGGATTCAATTAAGCTCGGCTAGTTAGATGAGCATCGAACTGCCATCCCAGAAAATTTCAATCACAACAACGAACACCGTTTTCAACTTTGGAGAAGACGATTTTTCCCTGAAAGATATAACGGCAATATTTCGCCGAACTCGCGGTGATTTTTTTTAAATCAGCGAAGAGGTAACCACGTTGTACCTGACCTCTTAAAGCTGGAAAGTTAGATTAATGGAAGATGCGTGACGAACAAAGGATCTTCCCCGAAGTTCTGGAAAACGCGACATAAATTATTTCGCTCTCACTGAAATGAACGGACACGTTTCCATTAATTTGGCAATAAAACAATGATTATAAGAAATCCCTCCTATTTGAGAATTTTTCATTCCAGTGGTGGAGGGAAGGGATGCTAAACCCTAGTGAATCTCAGTATTGAGAGTGACAAGGGTTTAGTATAATGCTAAGTCACAGAATTTTCTTCTTTCATGTTCCGGCATAGTACCTTTTTTAGAGCGGAGCGGCTATTTTAATGTGTTAATCGCATGAAATTAAACAAATAAGGGTGGTTAATGCGCAAAATTGAGTGATCGCCAGGCAGAGAGTTAAACTTAACGAAACGCACACCATTACCTCCATATTCTTCGTCAGGTGTCATAACGAGTAACGAAATTACGGCGTTTCCACAGTAATTTTCTAAGATTACAATTCAGTCATTAAGGATAATTAAAATCCTTGGAGATGCTCCAAAGCCAAGGCAAGGATGAAACTTGTTAAGAAGGTGTAATTTGGGTAACTTGAACAAAAACATGATAGTAAGGTATTAAGTTACATCCGGTTACCAAAGGTGACATCCTCGGAAAAGCTCGTTAAATGTTTCCTGAATGTATCTGAAGACAACTAACTATTTGATAAAACCGCTGGTATTGTAATTAATTCTTTCCATGAAATAAAAAAAAAGTTTTGTTTGAAAATTTTGAATGAATTTTCTTGAATGATAGCTTCGTAATAGCTACATTCCCAATTCTAATTAGCTAAAACTTCTCACAGAATTCAATCTTTTGCAACTGAATCGTAACTTGCTATTTTTCCTCAGGGAACGGTTGTTCTAAAAACTTCATTCCTTAGAAAAAAGCTCTTTAAGTTAATAAAATTACTCTTAAAATTGTGGAAACCTACAGATATTAACCGAAAAATGTAGTTCAATATTACTCTGCAGTATTCAAGTAGACCTTTCCGTCCGAGACTTAAACCTTTAAAACAACCTTTTTGATGGAATACTCTTTAAAACTAAAATGATACCATTACATCTATTTTTTCAATTGAAGATTTCCAAACATCACTCTATATTTTTCTTCGGGTTGAATTTACATCTCTTTTAGGTCGATGGAGGCCACAGGAAATCTAGGGCGGAAGATGACGTGGATACTCCTGGACTGAGGTCATTAAAACCGGTAGGCGTATTCAAATTATTACCAATTTTCATAATCGCGACGCTTACGAAGAGGTGCTTCTCTCTGCCGAAAATAAAACTGATTTAACTTGGGGTCATTCGTTACCGGAGATCACCAATGCCCATCAAAGGCCGAAAGGTTAAATCGCATTCTCATTATGCAAGTATCGGTGTCAGCAGTCAACAACAGCATGACCCGGTCTTAATGTAAGCCATGACTTGTGTGGGACGATAACCAATTGAGTCGGCCAAGTGAAATTTCGAATGGAGGCGGTCGGTCGTCGTCTTCATTACCGGTTCCCTTATTCGGCGAATTGCGTACCCAAGGAAACAGAAAACGACATGAATGAATGGATGCCCCAGTCATTGTAGCTGGGAGTCTGCTTAAAACGTTGTGCGCGGAGAAAGTAAAGTTTCATCTCACAAAATCGCATGTCGCGACTCTAAATTAATTTGGAATGTTTATTAATTCGATTCTAATCCCTCAAAGCGTCCTAATTTTCTTGCTCTCGTCTTCCTTCAGACTGCCAAAGTTTGCACCCCTCGAGTTTGGGGTGTCAATCAAGAAATCTCAAATCCTACTTAAAAATACGGAGACATGAATGAAAGAAGGCAATCGTGGGAATGATTTTAGTGACTACAAATATAAGTTCGCGTGGTTTCTCGTACTATAATGTTAAGCTCCGGATTGCAAAGAAATGAGCACGGTCAGTGTAGGTCCTACGAGCATAGCAACTATCATTGAAAGTTTTCCAGGATTAATAGCAACAATGTGCCCACCACCCATGGATGATACTGTAATTGGCTTTCTATAAAAGCAGAAAAGTTTTTAAAAATTATGATCTTATTATTGGAGATCATGTATTTGGATATACTAAAAGATACCCAATGGTAAAGGTGGAAATGTTTAAATATCGACATAATTACATCAAGAGATTGTTGATTTCAGACTTGAAAATTTAAAAAGTGATGGATGAAAACCCTGGTAAAACGATGTAGACTATTCATAAAAAAATAGCATAGTTACCGCAGTTATTAACCGTGAATTTACATTTTGAAAGTATGCGATTCCAAACCGGGTGAAGTCCATAAATGAAAAATAAACATACGGTTACCGTAGTGCTAAGCCATACTTTCAAAACCACCGTTATCTCTTAGGGCTCCCCTCCTGAGTTCATCGTACAGTAGTTAGACATGAAGGGAAATAAAATCCGACCGTTATATCAATCCTTTTCAAGATAAATGAAGAACTCTCAAAAATATTAAATTGTAAAAAAGATCCTTGTTCTTTTATTTATCGCTATTGCCGAAGTGATACCTATCTCATACTCGAAAGGAAAGGACATCTTCTATCTAAATAAAAAATAATGAATCATGAAAGAGATTTTTAACTTTAATAATTGAAGCAAACATTTAGATTGGGGAAATAATGTGGCCTTGAAAAAAGTGCCTGTTTTTTAGAAATATGACTTGGAATGACAAGGGATGAAAACAAAATGGGCGGATAGGTACATACAGGGTTCGTCCGGAAGATAAGTGTACTGATTTTTTCCCACCGCTTCAGGCGCACCCAGCACCGCTCTGACGGGCTGCGATTGGAGGGGGGTATGTTGGCAAGCGACGCTGAAAAAGGCAGTCGGCTCTGAGCTGTGCTGTAGTGAGGAGCTCTGTTAACGCGAACCTCCACGCTCGACCCACGTCACGGAACGCGATGCCGAAGTTTTTGGAGCTGCGTTATTCCATCAAATTTGCGGTAAAGCTTGGGAAATCGTCTACCGAAACTATCGGTATGATTAACCAGGCTTACGGGGAGTCAGCCATGTCCAGAAACATGATCTTTCGGTGACACAAGATGTTCGTGGAGGGCAGAGAAGAGGTCGACGACGAACCACGGCCTGGACGCCCATCAACGACACTCACCGACGAAAATGTGCGAAAAGTTCGCAATGTGCTGAACTCTGATCGTCGTCTTAGTGTTCGGATGATAGCAGAGCAGTGTAATGTGCCAAAAACAATAGTGCACGAGATTATTTGGGAGCAATTACAGATGCGAAAAATGTGTGCAAAGTTGGTGCCGAAAGTGCTCAGTGATGATCAAAGACTCAATCGTTTGGAAATCGCGACACAACTTGCGGATCACTGCAAAAATGATCCACATTTTTTAGAGAACGTCTAGAGACTTCTTTCTGTTCCCGAAGATAAAGTGTAGTTTGAAAGAAACGCGATACGGGACTTCGGACGCCGTCAAAGAGGCCGTGACGACGTGTCTTCGAGAGGTTCCCGATGATGCCTTCGCGGGAGCGTTCCAGGAATGGGAACGCCGCTGGAACAAGTGTATCGACTCACAAGGGTCCTATTTTGAGGAATATTAGCTTAAGATATGTAAAAGTGTAATAATTTTTTTTTCCTGAGCTCAGTACACTTATTTTCCGGACAAACCCTGTACATATAGTACTTCACATGACCTGAGTAGTCAGAAGATCGAAAGCTAAAAGATAAGGCACCTAATTATTGTGAGGAGTAATTCCACATTGCTAGAATAAAAATGATTACCATTTGATAGAAGGAGCGAGAAAAGAATTACCAAGTTATGAAGAGGGTTCAGAAGCTACATAATTTTAAGACGGAGGAATAGTATATTATACTGAAGTAATGGGATTGTAATAACTGTGAAGGGTGAAAAAGGTTCAGTAAATTTTCGTTAAATACCGACTCATGCACACTTTTAACCTTAAATCAAAGGTTATGAAACCAATCAAATCGTCAATAAAAGCCTTTTTAAAGACTCTTTTTTATGTTTACGCCTTGCAATTTTTTAATTTATACGGATATTTTCCATTTTTTTAAAGTACACAGCCATGTAAATACTGAGAACCACGCATTTATTAAAAAAATACTATGTTTTTCTGAATACGAAAACATTTGTTAAAGAGCGGATTGAAATTAGTATACTGGACCGCTTGAATGGATAAAATTATGACACAAAACTCCACTTTAAATGTATAGCAATGGCCACGAAATAAATTTTAGTAGCTTGGTTACTTAGGTATACAATAGGGAAATAAGCAGTTGAAATTCGTTTTGCAGGATATGCATAAAATACCATTTTTCTACTACGACTTTAAGAAGAGAAAAGTAACAGAGGTTCATGACTGTAACTGATTATTCTAGAACAGAGCGTTCGTTAAAAACGCTTCACAAGATAACACAATTATTCAGTTAGTAAACCAAATAGCACGAGTAGCTCTTAATAGTTTCATTTTTATTGCTTGCATATATTTGTCCCCCTTTCCCTTGAAATTTTGTTTTCATCAGACAATGCTAAAGTAAAAAGTTTAAATAATTTAGAACTTTATGCTTTTCTTTCTGTGGAAAATGATTTATAATAAATGCTACGAAAGAATACAGGGCGTGGATTTTTTATAGATAGTTATGGACAGCAATTGAAAGTTCGCGCGAGCCAGAAGTTTTCCAATAGAATAGTGTACATGTGGTTCCCTTGCCCTGGACAGCTGGGGCGAAAATGATTAAGCCCGAGGGCGGTGCCAACGTTGCACACCCATGGCATCTTCTGGCTCCAACGTAACGCAAGGCCCCGCCGGCTCTTTAGAGAGATCCTTCGCGGTCATTTTCATTATTGTTTATTTCAGGAACCCGTTAAAAGGGGATCGTCTCGCGCGGTCTCCCAGAATGCTCCTCGGTTGCAGGCGACAGCAGTGCCCCGAGTGGAGCCATTGTGACGGCCAACCGCATTCCATTTTTTGAGTCACCAAGGACGCGCTTCCAAGCCAGGCGGCTTTCCAAAAAAAAATATATTTCGTGCGCGGGAAAGAAATGACCACTGTTTGCTTCATCTCAGTGCGACTCAGCACGATGGACGAGAAACTGGCAGGCCTGCGCGCAGAATATAAGGGGCGTTGGCAAACGAAATTGGTTTCCGATGGCTTTAGGATGAAATCTTGTGCAATTCCCTGTATCCAGCACCTCACCCTTGATGTAATGCCGATTATTGAATTGTTTAAAATAGAGGAGGCTTTTTTACTAAAATACCTAAGATAAGGGTATGATTTTCTGGGGAACTGATCAATATAAATAAACCAGATTCCTTCCTCGTACTGCAGCAACGGTTCCGTGATGCGAAAGCCGGCGGCACATTTTCGGAATGACGTAATGAAAAAATTCAACATTATTAAATAAGACAGCTGTCTTAGTAGTAGTAATAGTTGTCAGGGGAGTCAACCGACAACTAAGTTCAATTGAGTCATTAAGGACCAATTGGTAATTTGGTGGGGGTAGGATTATTCAGGGAAAGGAGGGATAGTGGAGAGAAAACCTGCGCTAGCATCAGCCTACACTTAACGAAAGGCGCCAAGGGGTTACTCAGCTTTAACGTCCCACCCGACGGACGGCGTACACCACTTGAAAAGCTCTCCACATGATCCGTCAAATCCCTGCGTATATGTTAGGATATCAATTAAAAATCCTGCCAGCTCGGGATTCGAACGCGGGCCCTAGGGGTGGGAAACCAGAACATCAGCCACCGCACCAACCCGAACCCTCACGACAGCTGTCAAACGTTCCCTTGATGACGTGCCACTAGGTTTTACATTTTTGTTTCCATTCTGACATCGCTCCAAAGTATATTATGAAAATATATTCATCTACATCTACATAATACCACGCAAGCCGCCGCAAGGGCGTGTGGCGAGGGGTGTTAGGTCACCACCCAAAAAAAGGAAAAAAGAAAAACCGCACTCAAAACTAACACACACATGCAAACCCAAATCCACAGCTGTGCACACATTCATAGAAACATCCCATCATCCTAAACGCATGCAAACACATAATTCGATCCATGGAACTTCTCAATCGATCCTTGCTGTGGAAAAACACATCTCTCTTATACGTAATGCTCACATTATCCAACTATCAAGAGGCATGAACAGATATGCCCTAAATTTACCAACAAAATAACCTACATAAATTTGCATCGACTGACAACCAACTTCACAGTCTCCTCGAAGTTTGTTGAGGATAGTTTAGGACAGAGATCGAATGGTACGTATTCCTACTCTGGTGAAATCCACATATCAGGGCAAGAGGGCTGGTTAATATCCCTGTGCAGCCTACGGTATCCCATTAAACCTTGACACCCCAAAAATCACACAGCTTATTTGAAGATGGGGATGCTCAAAGTTCCCGGAAATCTAACCCGGGCACTATTGCTAATAGCCAACCTCTCTACTCACTCAGCTTCTCTCTACAGCAGCTACTCCCTCCCCCCTTTCACCATTGGACCGGTACAAATAAATATATCTTATCATAAATGTCCTTTTCCATCTCAATGTTTTTGCACTTCAATTGAAGTTGACACCCTCAAAAGTAGTAGGCACGCATTAGACGTTCATTAGTTCTACTTGTACGAATTACACAGAAAATTTAACGATTCAGCGACTCCCAATGGCCACAAACTCACGCATGTTTAATTCACGGTTTCAATCCATACCGTAGGCTCTTTGAAACTTTGGTCCGAAATCGAGAGGTCGCCGTACGCGGATCACGGTGAAACCTGTAGACAAGTTGTCGCGTTAATGAGTGAAACTCTTTAATGACTTTTGAGGAGAACCGTTGAATTTGGTACCCTACTGGGATATTTAATTGATTCAATGTTAAGCTGAGTGAATTTAGCTCAACGCTTCACACGCGACGCTCTGAGCCTCGCGCGTGGTTATTATGCTAATTTCTTGAGGCAAGTCTTGCTTAGAAGGGTCGTAAGATTCCTGGGATCCCTTATCCTGCGCCGATGGCAATGAGGGTGGTCAAATTAATTCCTGCCTACACTCTTAGAAAAGTGTCCGCCCAGCCTTGATTCGAACACACCCACGCGCAGTCATGAGGTGGGCACTAAATCGCCATGATCAATTTAACATTCGGCCAGGGACGGAAATTTCCTTATTTAAGCGAAGCAATTCTTCTTCATGCCCAACGCCCTCTCCTCCTCCCATCATTCCCCGCGACGACATCCTATCATCCCGGAGGTCTTCTCATATCCTCTTGAATCGTAAACTTTTTAAAAGCAAGGAGAACCCAGATCCCAGGACTTATTAAGCACTGTATAATATTTAAGCACGCATTTGCCTAATATACCGACATTTCTAGTAAGTTTTGAAGGAAACCATTACACTATGATGAGCGCACCAAACATTAATTCAATCAATCTACGAAGTACTCTGGGAATAATTCTACATTTTAACAGTGTTCCTGAACTTCAGGACAACCACAAATTCAAATTCACTCACGCGTGGATTACTATATCATATCGGGTCAAAACGCTAAATCTTGAGACTTGCTACTTCCTATTCTGATGCCGGAGGGTGATTTAAAAATCTCCGCCGTCTCCTTCTAATTTTTTCTGATTAAACGCCCGACTATTACGCCAATAATAAGACATTTTATCTTAATTTGAACAAGGAAAAATTCCTCACTCTAAATAAATGTTACGTGAAAATTTGAACATTTAATCAAGGAGATTGTGTGTAAATTAACTTTGTGGAACTGTTAAATGTTGTAAATGAATCCCCTTATATATTCCCCACTCCTATATACTTATAGTTATAAATATTAACACATATGTATGTGCATATTATTTTGATTACGATAAATTCAATTAATATTATACCGATATTAATCCTTCTTAATAGACCACACATACTTGTTGAGTCGGCGGGATTTCGGACTTGCCCTTAATTTTTTTTCTGCTCTAGTTCAAATATATCAGCAGAATACTTCTCATGGGCGATAGAGGTGCGTGGTAAAAGGCTAGTATGCTAATATCTCACTATATCATCCTCTGCATTATCAAAACGTCTCCCCAGGCAATACTGCGACAATAATATCAACAGCCCTCCGCTGTTTTCCCCTGTTTAAGGCTCCATAATTAGCGTAGTTTTCAACTATGGCATCATGTATTAAAATTTCAATACTGTTAAATTCCTTTACTGTTTACTGTTAAATAAAGTTAAAGCATCATAGTTCATAAATAAGAAGATGCTGAAAGAGTTCAGCGTTTTCTTATGGTAACACAACAGCAAGTCATGTAATGTAATTATCACTTATAATTCATCATACATAGATGAATGCCAACATATGAATTAAAGAGATAAAGGGGACTAAGAAATTCACAGAAAACTTATTGCTCAGAGATAACGTGTCCCACACTTCGACTAAAAAGAAGTTTTGGTGTTAATCCTTCAAAGTTAGCTCAAGGTCATGGGATTTGCAAGATAATATACTCGCTGAGATCAAAATAGACAGTAAAACAGACCGAAATGTTCACTTTCCAACTGGAATGTGCCATTTTAAAAATATGCACAGAGCAGAAATAAGTGGATAATACCGCAAAAATGAAAACAAAAGGAGATATGAAAAATTCTTTTTTTTCGGAATACGTTAAAAGCACCTCACAAATCTCATCATACTACGGCATGAGGATTCATGAATTTAAGATGAGAGAATAAACTTCAGAAAGGGCAGGCTTAAAAAGTCACATTTTTCCGTCAGAGATAAGGAACCAGAAGAAATGTCAACGAAATCGTCCACGAGATAATTCTTTCGAGGAATCTGGATCTAAACCCAGCGTCTATTCAGTAAGAACTTAATTCGGTGCGAATCGAGCATAACCATCACCACTACTAGCAACACGTCCCTTATGCTTAAATATTTTACTTCAAACCGATTGTTGATTTTGATAAAGGAAAGTAGAGTTCATCCCTAACTTAGACGTAAGCCGTGCGAAACTCGGGGTAGTGGGAGGGGGCTTGCTTTGGGGGTCTGCTTCGAATTCGGTTTCCCATTAAGTTCAAATAACTAGAAAATTGCACTTCTATGATTTATGGCTGTTGTAAAAATGCAGCACCCGAGTAGAAACTTGGGCATTCAGGTCAGTAGCCGAACGATCTATACCCAACGAACTATCACGGCACTCCTAGACTTACCATATATGCATGTGAATGAATATAAATGAATATATATATATTATATATATATATATTTAAAACACAGCAATCAACCCGAAGGTCGGTTTAGTAGGTGATGGTAGAGCTCACCCATGTACTAAGCCCGACGGCGTGTGAATATTCACAAATCAGGGTAAGGGGGGCCTTTCCCTGTGCCGGCTATGGTTTCCCAGGAAGACCTGGTACCCGAAAAATCAACTAGCTTGGCTGCAGGTGCCCAGAGTCCCTTGGACGAGAATCGAACCCGGGACCCTCCCGCCAGTAGTTCAACGCTCTTTCCCCTGGACTACCGCGACCCCATATATATTATTATTTATTATTAGGTAATCTACCGGTTAAGGTAGGTTTTTGGATGGACACAACTATCAAATAAACATTTTGTGACTCCCCACCTAGCAAACTAATCTATATCAGGTACCTCTTCATCTCGGTGTACTTCTTTCCTCTCTTCATCCCGTCCAACATCACTATCGTGTTCCTACCCTTACCTCGCTTGCCCAACATTCTCCCCTCTATTGCCCTCTTCAAATTTCCACTACAGCTCAATACGCCTTTCATCCATTTTTCCTGCCTCCATAGGATTTCTCTCAACAAACCCCTCTCCTCACCCACCATCTCAAGTACTTCCTCATTTGTTTTCCTTTCGGTCCATTTCACCTTCTCCATTCTTCTCCACACCCACATTTCAAAAGCCTCCAATCTACGTCTATCCTCCTGCTTCAGCGACCACGTTTCCGCGCCGTACATAGCTACGCTCCATATCAGAGTTTATACGAGTCTTGTCTTAACATCCTTACTTAACGTCCCCGTCATCAACTCCCTCCTCCTTGAGAAAGCCTCCTTGCCTAGCGCAATTCTTCTTATGTCCCTACTACTTTCACCGTATTGGTCAAAAACACTTCCGAGGTATGTAAACTGCTCAGCCTGCTCTATTTTTTCCCCTCCTATTTTAATATTTAGCTTAGCCTTTTTCTTTCTGGAAAATCGCATAACCTTTGTTTTATTAATATCGATTCTCATCCCATATTTATCGCACTGAACCTCCAATTCACTCAACAATGCTTGCAACCCCTTGGCTGACTGAGCAACTAATGCTTGGTCATCTGCAAACCTAACCGATTTTACGAATTCCCCTCCGACTTTCATTCCTACCTCCAGTTCTTCCCATGCCTCTTTAATCATTTCCTCTACATATACGTTGAACAGTACCGGTGACAATGGGCAACCCTGCCTTACACCTCTTCCTAACACTGCCCATCCGGACTCTCCGTTCCCCACTCGCACCTGAGCAGTCCATATATATCTATATATATATATATATATATATATATATATATATAATTTGATAATTTTATAAAAGAGAATACATACATATCCATTTATATATAGTCTTATATTATATTATCCAATTATACATATACGAGTATGTACGTATAAATATGTATGTACACTATTTTTATAATACTTGCTTATGATATATTAGACCATAATACAGGGGTAGAGTTTAGAGTTATTGCGTAATACTCGTAACTGTAGTGAAATGAAAGATTTTAATAAGCCTAATAAGCCACTTACAAACATTTAAATTATGGGTTTAAATTATGTTTTCAGCTATTCGCAGTTAAATGTGAAGATAGGGTTCACAAGAAAAGAAATTAAGACCCGATGGTGATGAATTTATCGGAACTTTGGATTAATATATGGGATTTTTACTAATTGTACAAATATATTTTTTTCATTTTTCGTCATTTTTGCTTGACGCCACATTTGTACATGGTCATCGACCACAACTGAACATGAAAAAACAAATAATACGGCATTAACAATATGTCCCATATTTATTTTAGGGTTTTACGAGTCCCCCAACCCCCTAACTTATATGCTGTCTAGGTCCATGTGCGCTACGAAAACATCCTTCTAACCAAGAGTGCGAGTGTGTTTGAGGAAACCTTCTAGCAAAGATTGACGCATATTTTTTTTGTCGATTTCATTTCAATCGATCCCGGCGAATATGAATTACAGGAACAAATATTTGTTTCCCAAACTGCATAAATATAGAACTTTTACCGTGTTAATCTCTTTTTAATCAAGACAAAATAGTTGTACCCGTAGAAGAAGGGTACACGGAGATGGAATTTCGAACGCGTAAAAAAAATGGAGGGGATATTGAGAGGCAAGGGTGTGTTGAAACTACTCACTGAGAAGGCCGTAACTTGGAATAAAACCACGAAAGATATAGAAGTTCCTTTTCTAAAGCAATGATTTTTTTGCAAGATGAAATTTGTTTATACTACTTTCGTCATAGAAAACGGTTGCTGTTATTACAATAGATGATAATTATCTAATACCCTGCTAGACTTTTCAGCGGAGCGAAATTGAAAACAATTTTATGCCTAAAGAGCAAATTTTTCATTCACTATTTCAAAAATCTCACATAAATGTAGTTAAAATATATTCATCCCTTTTAGCCCCTGTCGATTTCGGTGGTCTACACCTGCAATGCATTCATTCAATACTGCTCTTCACTTAGTAAATTAAGTTAAACTGTAGAATTTCTCATTCCGTAAGTTTTATTACGAGATGAACTCTATCAATCAAACCAACCTTCACTTTGATTGCTGGATTGGTGGAACCAAATATAAGTCACCCACTGCTTCGATGAACATTGCCGCGATTGGAATCATCCCGCTTCTCCGCTAGATCCCCTCGGAACTCAATTCTATCTAACGACTTGGTTACCGAGGAATGAGAAACGGAGCTCCTCCCATGGAAAACCCGGCGCCGAATATTTTTTTCTTAAAAATTCCATGCAATTGAACGCCTCGGATAGCGCTTTAATTGCCCTTCCCCGAAGGACGTATAACCGTACCATGCGTGACCCCTTGGGAAAGGACGCCTCGGCTCGCCTGTCTTAGAGGAAGGGGCGAGGGTGGTGAATAGGGGTGGGGGAAGAGAGGACGGTTTTCCGAGTCGGTGGAACTCACCTTCGTTAAGGGAAGAAGGGAACCCTCGGGAATATCTCCCGCACCCATGGATACGCCACCCTCCCCCCCCCCCAACCTCTCGCCACTTCGCCCTCCTCGAGAGGAAGGACGAAAGATCACCCCTGCCTTCCTTCATCTTCTGATCTAACCACTCAAAACGCCCACCTGGGGCAAGGGAGGACACGCGGTAAAGCTTGATGCTCAATTTTCGACGGAGGAGCGGAGATACCACCCCCCTTCCTTTCACACCCCTCTCTCCTCATCTCCCATCTTGGCCATTAAAACCTAGCGTTTGGCGAAATTACTACTTTTTGAGGGCCGGGCTTTAACTTTAAACCCATCCACTCTCCTATCTCTCTCTCTCTCTCCCCTCCCCATAACCTCTCTACTACCGCATCACTCCACGCACAAAGTTGCCCCACCCCGTCTTTTAAACGAGCACCCGGAGACGAAAACAAACTTGATGCGCTCTCCTCCTTCTCCTCCCCTCCCACCGCTACCTCTTTCCTCCCACCACTCTCGCTATTCATGATAAACTTCACCAACGAGACCTAGGATTTATTGGCGGTATATGAAAGCGGGGGGTGGGAGGGGATAGGGGAAGCAGAGGGCGACACCCATTGCCCCACGGGGGCGCAATTATTAGGGGCACCGACGCGGTAAATTAGCGACGTTTGGGGCGTTCCTTCGAGCCCCTTGATCCGTTTTTATCTCCTTTTAGCACGGCGAGACGCCTCCCTTCCCCCGGCCTCTCCCCCCGCCCTCCTCTGCACACGCCCGACCCTCGCATCCCCGCCCGGCGAAGTCTCCGTAAAGAATCAATTAATCGACGCTTACGGTGACAAAAATAATCGCTCTTCGGGGGACATCCTTACACTTCCGAAGAAGGAGGCAACGCTTGGGCGGATGGGGGGTGAAGGGGCGAGGTATTTGAAGGGTGCACCAGTCGCCTCCGCTAATGGGCGTTTTTGTACCAACGCCGCAATGAGCGATCCGCACCATTTCTGGTGAGACAGGATGAAAATAATAAATAAAAAATAGACGCTTGATGGGTAATTCCGTCCGCGGTGCAACTGCAAGGGTTATGTGCCTTAGGGATGTTACCCGCGAAATTGGACCGAGTCCGTGAAAAAAAATTGAGTAAAATAAATTTCGCGGAGAAATGGGTTAAAAGCGCTTCCGCCAATCGTTCGCGGGTCGTGAAAAAAAAACCATCCACTGCTCGATTCAAGGATAATACGGAGAAGGATGTGCGCCTGGCTCCCCTTTTTTCCCGCTGCAAAGTACGAGATCATCCACCTTGGGTCTTTAACGAGGGTCGTGCAGCTGGAGATGTGGAGACTATGGTTCTGATGTGCTTGAGCCCTTAAACATGAACCCTAATTAAGGTGGATCAAAGAAACGGACAGCTTCGGAAACATGACGTTGGGAAAACTTTGACGCTGCACTAAAATTCATTCAATTACAGTTCGAGCCTCTGATGTACTATCGAGTGAGTTTTAAAGTTTCACCAAAAACGTGAAGTTTTCGATTGAGTCGAAAATTAATACCTATCTCCTCACGTAGTACGTATTACTTACACTTAAAGTAAAAATGTAAAATCCTCGAAATAAACATGTACGTCGCGTACGTGTGAATCTACTTGCATTTGAGGGCATGCATGGCGCATGTAGATACGCCAGGGCAGACGAAATACTTACGGAGAACAACGGGATGTGCCTTTAAACCATTATTACGTGGCATGGAAACTTAACGGGGTAAAAACTACCAATCAATAGATTCGTACGGCTCTTAATAGTTCTGCGTCAACTGGGATAATCCCGTGATGAATACTACTGCATATTAATAACTCCAATTTGCATTTGGAGGAGCATTCAACATGAAGTGTTCATCTATCGTCAATGTATCTAGCATTTACGGCAAGGTTATGCAAAAAACTTTCATTTAATCTCTTTCTCAGCTATCACAATAGCGCCTCCTCTTTCCTCCAAGCTCAAATATTGGCGGTATCATATTCATAGAAAACGAATTAATTAACTCAGGACGTATCAAGTGAATAGCCTAAAACTTTATATTTTCCCTAATTCAATTTATCCAATAGTCCAAAATCACGAGGCCATACTTCTCGTTCGTGATCACGTGACAATATGCTTACGCACGTTTTTAATAGTCTTGTTCATTCCACAAAAATGTTTAATTTCTTCGTATTTAATTTTAAATACCATTCATTATAAATAAATATATATATATATATATCATAAGGTAATCTACCGGTTAAGGTAGGTCTTTGGATGGACACAATTCTCAAATAAGCATTTTGTAACTCCCCACCTAGCAACCTAATCTATATCAGGTCCCTCTTCATCTCTGTGTACTTCTTTCCTCCCTTCATCCCGTCCAACATCCCTATCCTGTTCCTGCCGTTACCTCGCTTGCCCAACATTCTCCCCTTTATTGCCCTCTTCAAATTTCCACTACAGCTCAATACGCCTTTCATCCATTTTTCCTGCCTCCATAGGATTTCTCTCAACAAACCCCTCTCCTCACCCACCATCTCAAGTACTTCCTCATTTGTTTTCCTTTCGGTCCATTTCACCTTTCCATTCTTCTCCACACCCACATTTTAAAAGCCTCCAATCTACGTCTATTCTCCTGCTTCAGTGACCACGTTTCCGCGGCGTACATAGCTACGCCCCATATCAGAGTTTTTACGAGCCTTGTCTTAACATCTCTACTCAAAGTCCACGTCATCAACTCCCTCCTCCTTGAGGAAGCCTCTTTGCCTAGGGAAATACTTCTCCTTACGTCCTTACTACTTTGACCGCGCTGGTCCAAAACACATCCAAGATATGTTAATTGTTCTACCTGCTCTATTTTTTCCACGCCTATTTTAATATTAAGCATAGCTTTTCTCTTTCTGGAAAATCGCATAACTTTTGCTTTATTAATATTTTGTTTCTCATCTCATATTTATCGCACTGAACCTCCATTTCACTCAGCAATGCTTGCAACCACTTGGCTGACTGAGCAAACCTAACCGATTTTACCAATTCCCCTCCGACTTTCATTCCTACCTCCAGTTCTTCCCATGCCTCTTTAATCGTTTCCTCCACATATACGTTGAACAGCACCGGTGACAATGGGCAACCCTGCCTTACACCTCTTCCTAACACTGCCCATCCGGACTCTCCGTTCCCCACTCGCACCTGAGCAGTCTGAGACATGTACAGGCTGCGGATCAGTCCCCTGTCCCCCCATTCCATTCCTATTTTCTGCAATACACGCATTAATATTTCCCAATTCACTCTATCAAACGCTTTTTCGATATCTACAAAACAATTGATAGTGATGGGGGATTCAAATGCGACGGTAGGCGAAGGAAGAGAGGGTGGTGAGGTGGAGGACTATGGGTTAGGCACGAGGAATGAACGCGGGGAGAAAGCAATTGAATTCTGCAAGAGACAGGGGTTAGTCATCACCAACACATGGTTTAGACACCACAAAAGGCGTAGGTATACATGGAAAATGCCAGGGGACTCAGAAAAGTATCAGTTAGATTATATTATGGTTAGATACAGGTTTAGGAACAGTGTGATAAATCGCAGTTTCCCAGGAGCGGATGCGGACTCTGACCACAATTTAGTTGTTATGAAATGTAACGTCCGTTTCAAGAAGATAAGGCAAGGGCGGCGGGTTAAGAAATGGAATTTAGAAGCATTAAATGGATTAACGAAGAAGGAGTATCAGCAGGCTGTAGAGAAAATGATAGATGACGGCAAAGAACTTAGTACTATCGAAGAAAAATGGGAATGTATCAAGCAAGGGATATCGGATGCCGCGAAAGACACTATAGGAACCGTTAACGGGAAAAGGATAAGAAAACCATGGGTAACGGATGAGATGATTGCAAAGATGGATGATAGAAGAAGATGGAAGAATGTAAACACAGAGTCATGCAAAATGAAGTACAAAGAGTTAAACAATAAATTGAGAAGGGCCACAAATAAAGCAAAAGAAGAATGGTGGAAAACGCAATGCGAGGATATGGAAAGTTTACAGAAGAAGGGTGAAATTGGTGCTCTATACAGCAAGGTCAAGTTATTATCGGAAAGTAAGAAGGCAAGATTTGTACTAACAGTTAAAGATAAGTGGGGTAAGATAATAGTTGAACCAGGAAAAATCCAAGAGAGATGGAAGGAATATATAGAAACACACTATGGTAAAGAACTTAGGCCGACAAGGTTAGACATAGAAAAGGAACATGACGTAGGAGAAGATAGCTTAGGTCCAGGCATACTCCACGATGAAATAGAAAGAGCATTAAAGGAGATGAAAGCAAATAAGACCGTGGGGGTGGACAATATTCCTGTAGAACTGTTGAAATGTTTAGGAAAATGCGGGAAGAAGGCCCTATATGGACTGATTCGTAGTATCTATGAGGAAGGAATCTGGCCGGAAGATTTTGTGAGATCGGTGTTAATTCCTATTCCAAAAAAGGCAAAGGCTAGATCATGTGAGGATTACAGAACAATAAGTTTGATATCCCACGCAGCTAAAGTTATTCTCAGGATCATCAAGAAA
Source organism: Hetaerina titia (assembly GCA_037158775.1). Taxonomy (NCBI): domain Eukaryota; kingdom Metazoa; phylum Arthropoda; class Insecta; order Odonata; family Calopterygidae; genus Hetaerina; species Hetaerina titia. The sequence continues at coordinate 42,694,867 of CM073776.1, read as the reverse complement.
AGGATAGAGAGTAAGGCAAATGAGAACTTAGGGGATGATCAGTTTGGGTTTAGGAAGGGAAGAGGTACGCGTGATGCCGTTGCAGTAATGAGATCATTAATCGAGAGGAAAATAGAATACAATCAGGACGTTTTTGCCTGTTTTGTAGATATCGAAAAGGCGTTTGATGGAGTGAATTGGGAAATATTAATGCGTGTATTGCAGAAAATAGGAATGGATTGGAGGGACAGGAGACTGATCCGCAACCTGTACATATCGCAGACTGCTCAGGTGCGAGTGGGGAACGAAGAGTCCGGATGGGCAGTGTCAGGAAGGTGTAAGGCAGGACATTGTCACTGGTGCTGTTCAACGTATACGGACCAATATGGTCAAAGTAGTAGGGACGTAAGGAGAAGGAGGTGGCTTCCTCAAGGAGGGAGCTGATGACGGGGACGTTGAGTATGGATGTTAAGACAAGACTCGTAAAAACTCTGATATGGAGCGGTAGTGGAAATTTGAAGAAGGTAATAGAGGGGAGAATGTTGGGCAAACGGGATAAAGGGAGGAAAGAAGTACACAGAGATGAATAGGGACCTGATATAGATTAGGTTGCTGGGCGGGGAGTTACAAAATGTTTATTTGATAGTTGTTTCCATCCAAAACCCTACCTTAACCGGTAGATTAGCTAACAATGATATACATACATATATGAGTTCCGTTCCTTCCTCATCTTGAGAAAGGTGGGTAGACCACCGAAAATTCGAGACCCAATGAGTTTCTCTTTTATATGTGTTTCTGTGTTTTTTCTACGAGTGTTAATTCTTTTTTACATTATTGTTTTCGTCCATGAGATATATATATCGCAAACATATTTTATAATAAAGAATGGAACACTAGAAAATATAGCTTTTACCTAATCATAGGATATTTCTACACTTATGACAAAGTGATTTCCCTGATCTGAAGTGGAATGATGCAGATGGGTCCCTCGTGAGTTGCGGTAGATATATAAAAATAATATAATTTTGTGGAGGATTTCTTCGTCAAAACTTTTGTCACTGAACTAAAGTGGATGCAGGGGGACTCCGAGCTTATTTTTAATCACATTTTGTGTTTTGCTATGAGATTATTTTGCTCGACCAACTCGAAGATAATGAGAGGATTAAAGGCACATTCTAAAATTAAAGAGAAGCATACGAACGTTCCTAGCACTTTCCTTCTATTTAACCGGTCTTAATCCGTACACTAAATGGCATAAATTTGTTAAATGACCTCTAAACATAAAATATAAATGCGGACCTAAGTTACGGGTGAAATATTACCATTTGTCACCAGCAAATATGTAAAGCAGATGCTTCGCAGTATTTCATGGGGTCTCCTGAAAACGTTTTAAAAGCTAATATATTTCAATGCGTACGTTGTTATTACAGCGTTATCGATGACTTGGCCAAGGAATTCGGCTTTTTTTAGCTGCTGTTTTTTGCAATTAGTTCCAACATCTTGGGGCAATGTTATCAGGCCAGGTATAATCACAGTCCCGCGAGGAATCTCCTGACAGAATCTCGAGTTACACGCGATAGATAAGCTTCACTGCTGAAACTGCAAACGGATTTGGTAGCAAATAAAATTTTTGAGTCCAAATCTTGGACTGGGGTCCTTCAAATACTTCTTTGTGTCCATGATATCTTGCAAACATTCGAATGATAAGGATGGGCTCAGAGCTCCTCTGCCGGAATTGATATAGTATACAAACGGAGGGAATCTATAAATGTTCACAAGTTAAAGAAATGCCAGAAGGAATACGACACTGAATCACAAAAGCACGTGCTCTTTTACGCTGACACGAACCTCTTCAGCAAGAAAATTTGACATGAGGGCGTCTATTTCCAGTTTTCCAAATGATTTTATCGGAATTCAAAACAGGACATTATGTTCACTTCTTTATGCTTAACCCTTATTATCGAATGTCTGTAAAGATCTTTTCGTCTTGGCTTTACAATTTGGAAAGCCAAAGTGGCAAAAAAAACCTGGCGATCGAAATATACCGTGCATTCAAATAAACCGCTATTTCCTGTGGTAAACTCGCTCTTCTACAATATTGCCGCGACAAGCGTGAAGCGTCGCATGGCTCGCTGAGCTCTAATCGCAGTGCCCGCATGTACACCGCTCGACGTGTCCGCGACCTTCGGCAAACGCGTTCGTCGCCGGTGACACGAGATCAAGCGCCCACGGGGAGGGTCGGTCGACTACTGCGAGAATCACGGAACAATGAACGGGAGGTCGCACTTCTAGACGGTGGCGGCGACACCGCAACGGGTTGGCGATGTTTCGATCGAAACGGCAGCTGGGGACACCACATACGACAAAACGCTCGGTTAATCCAGGGTGCCGACCGGTGAAATCGATACCACTGTGCATATGGGCGATGTGCGACTCGAAAAATACGACCATGCTATCCCCTCCATACAATTTTCTCGCAAGGAGGGAGTCACCCGCGATCATGCTGGAAAACTAGACTGGATTCTTCTTCTGTTAGCGGGATTACGATAATATATTGCGATAAAAACCTATTCAGTCATCCTCTCACAATTTCTCATTCCTCGACGAAAGCAAATACGTGCGAATTCAAAAAGAAATATCTATAAAATTTGCCCGAAAATTAAAAAAATAATTAAAAAAATATGTAATATTTGCAATTAGCGGGGCTATTCGTTTAAAACAGTAGGCACAAGCATTACCATTAACAAAGAAATATTGCAAACAAACAGCGGAGACATAAATAAAAGCACGCTTTAATATGCTCCAACAGATATCAAAAGCTAATATATTAAAAATGAAAGAAATTAAGAAACGATAATTTACTCTTCAAAAAAGGTTAAAACGAAAAAAAATCTTCATGCTTGTTAATCAAAAGAGAGTGCATTTTTACGATTATGACCCTGCTTGACCATTTTATTTGGAAAATACAAACTCAAACTTACATGATTTCATGAAAAACTGGAACTTTGAAAAAAAAATGGTCATTGTCTCTTGAAATCAGTTATTTCATGGTGAATCCCGTTACATCTTCCAAAATTGCAGCAAAAAGTATTAGTATTGAAGTAAAATGCATAATAATGATGCGTATTATTTTAAAAAAATTTGAAGCACTAATTGAAATTAGTAGAAGTGGGAAGTAAAAAAACCTGAAAGTAAAGACCTGATGATGTTATGCTATAACGAAACCTGGGTAGTAAAAATTAAAAAGTTTATGTGGAAAAGTAAAGTGGTTTGATTATTAAAAGTCAGAAGTGGGAAGCTTTGGTTTTGGATGAACCATCAACTAGAGCAATACGAGGTATTTACTGGTATCACTCTTTTTCTAGCAAGTATTTCAAATCTTTTGGAACCGCAAATTCTTCATAGTTCCTGTGTACTAAGTTCATAGCAATAATCAGGTCAAGGGTCAGATTAATGGGCTATAATGAGAGGATATTAATCTTTGGGTTTCAAGTAAACTGCATTATAATTGTAAACAGCAAGTTGCAATACTGACACCTGCAAAAGCAATTTATTCCCCAAATGTCCAACTAGCTGAAGGAAAAATCTATGCATCATTTTTTGTAAAGAGAGTCTTTCCAAATCTTAAAATAAATCAACAAAAAACAACAATTATTTTATTTTTTAATGAGGGGCCTACAAAGGTCCCTTGTAAAAGATCCTTGAGCCTTTTGTCTTCCGCTTGAATTTGACATACTCATCCTGATACAATTATTGTTTTACTTTCTGACTTTAACGCTCCGTCTCAGTGCCTCAAAGCAGAGGATATGTATAAATCCAAGCCTCGAAACCCATGAGGTTCCTCGGAATGCATTCGGAATTGCTAAAGCTTCAAAATAGTTTTTTTTTGATCCCCCGAAAAGCTTCCTGACAGAAGTCCGTCGTCCCTTTGAAGGGTGATTACATTGAGTGGACGACCCACGGCGTTTTTCGATAGGACAGGGCTAATGCCGTCGTCGAGCCTCAACATTCCTATGCAAACCACAACGGTGGCTGTGCAATGATCCGCAAACCTGGTCTGCGGGAAACACGAAAAAAAATCCGCAAGCCTGCCTACTCGCGTGAGAAGGTGACATCACGGAATACACTTTAACATTGATCGATACTCGACCGTTTGCCAACGCTTTAATTCTCCCAAAAAAGGAAGGTGAAAATGATATCTTATTTACCTTTCCGTTAATTGATAATAATTCATTAAGTGGTGCCCGTATCTGCCACCGTTAAAAGCTACAAAAAAATCAGTGTTATTGGCAGTTAATAAACAGCCTGTAAGAAATCCAGCTCGTGAGAGAAAGAGAAAACCACTTTCTATTCCGTGATACGAATTTTTTTAAACATAATAGATTGCTACAAAAGAAGGCTATGTATGAACCCAATGGCGTTGAACTCTAGATGAAGGGCAATTATCCTGGACACAAGTTGCTACTGCAGGTATTAACGTGGTAGTCACTTCTTTAATGAGCGAATTTTGCTAAGCTATCTTTGGCAGATTTATTTCAAAATGATTTCCTTTCCTAAGTGAGCCCAATAGTTTAAATACCTGATCAATAAATACGGACTCGTAATTATTGTAGGGTGAGAAGGTAGGGAGAGAAATCTTTGAGGCACCGTGAAGAACGACGCTTAGTTAGAACAAAGCAAACTCAACGAAGAAGAGGACGAACAGTGGAGAGGAGCCCGAATTTCCCAATTGGCGAAACCTAAGGAAATCCAGCGAAATAGGTCTTGAGTTGAGTCCAATCCGATGGATGTATGCATTCTTTAAATGTTATTCATGTGGAACCAGGTATGTATTGAAAATCCAGTTTTAGTACCAATAAGACAGGAATATACTATCGATAATTTAAAACTATAAAATTTTCAAAATTATTCATGATAAAGCACGCCTTTCTCATCCGAGGACTGACTGGTCATTAAAGTAGGATGATAGGAATAAATTAGAGGTTCTTGAAATTTGAGTGTGGAGAAGAATGGAAAATAGATAATTGAACTTAAGAAAAACTCTGAAGTAAAAAAACAATGCATCTTTCCACCAAGTTTTTTATTAGGTACGACTAGTTTCAACGCATGGGCGTCATCATAAGGTACCAATCGGATGGGATCCTGAGATACCTGAGGATGACGCCGATATGTTGAAAATAGTCGTATCTAATAAAAAATTTGGTTGAAAGATGCATTGTATTTTTAATTCAGTGATAATGTGATTTCCACAAACTTAAGCTTGAAAATATCGAAAATATAAAGAAAGACAAATGAGGGCGTGGGAGAGCATGGTAAGAGAGGAGAGGATTGTTGGAAGAAATCAAAAAGAGACAGGAAAGATAGATTCAGGGAATTTTGATTTGGGAGAACGTTGAGCTAACGAGGAAGGGAAAGGAATATGATAGGCACGTTGGACGGAATGACGGGAGGAGAGGAGTAGGCGGAAATGAAGAGGGGCTTACTATAGTGCCAGATTTCAGGTTGTGCTTTTCGTTAGGAGGGGGAATTGAATGTATATTTGTACAAGTGTTTAGGCTGTGTCCATCCAAAACCTATCCTAACCGGCAGACAACCAATAATAATGCGACTCGATTCTCTAGAATTCCATAGTAATTTCAAAAGTAATCTCGACGTTCCCTATTCCATCGACTCCCCGCTACATTTAATTCCCTAACCATTCAGTATCTTTCCCTCGACCTCTCTTCCTCACTCACCGCTTCCACCTCCTTCCTTAAACGCCACATAGCACCTTAGCTCTCTCTCTCTCTCTCTCTGGTTGCATATGTGCTCACCTGCTATCTTATAGCTGTTCTTGACATTTATTTTGTTAACTTTTCATTATTGTTTATTGCTTTTACTCTTTCTTTTTCTTAATGTGTATTATATGAATTGTCTGTCAGCCAATGTAAAAGCCTTTGTGCCGTTTTTGGCTGCTTTGTTAAATAAATAAATAAAAGGGATCGTATCCACAAAATATGTATGCCTTTTGAAACCGCGATTGACAATTTTCAATAAAACCATGCGGAAAATTACCAAGTATCTTTTATTGACACGAAAATGAGGGGGAGAAATGCGAGTTTAAAAGAATTCCCACTACTATTTTTCCATAGAATATCGTAATTTAAATCTCAAAGAGAAATTAAAAACTACTCACGGTACGATCGCTCGAGACCTCCCAAGCACAAGGTTCCACCTTTTGTACAATCTTGTGTACACCATATATTTTGTAGGGAACATTGGTAAGCTAGCGTCTCGACCTCTGAATGGCTCTCGAAGGCCAACACCAGGCGAAATCCACGAGGTCATAATCGAGGAGGTCAGGGTGCGTGGACGCCGATGCCACATTTTTTTCCCTCGAAAGACATCAAAAATCCCTGCGTTCTCAGCAAACCGGTTGATACCACAAATGGGGGTGACACGCCTGCCCCACATAGCAACCGGTCTCGGTTCATGCAAACCCCACCCACAGTTAACCCTCGGCTGAGACGCGGCCCGCGGCGCGCCTACTGCGGCAGCCAGACGACGAACGCGACAGCAATTCCCGATTTCAATCGGATGGAAACAACACTCCAACCAAGTCAATCGTCCTCTAGGTCTCATGTTCTACTCCTAAAACGAAGATGGCGACTGTTATTAATAATTGACGGCTATTTGGTGCTTTGCACTGCAAAATACATTTTCACGGAGACATTTAGAAAATGCCAGTTTAATTGACAAGCTTTTGGAGAACTCTATAGAAAATTGCAATACACGACTTCTTTCACGGCCTTGAGGTGATCGAAAATTTCATTTTAGATATAGCGTAAGATTCTGACAACCCTCTGTGCATAATGCTTTCGAAAATAAATTAATTTTACATATCGGAAATATTTTTCACAATAATCCCGTCGTAATACGTTATCAGAGATCATGAAACTTAGATCAGAGAGATAAACTGTATGGCAGGTTAAAAATGTCATATTTCCCGCGAAAGACAGGGCATCAGAATGCAATAAATACCAACGACGAAGCTACAGAAACATTTTTTCTATGCTAAGTAGCCTCGAGGGTGTTCATCACTGAACTCATGGTATATGCTCTCCTTACTAGTCTAACTAATTAATCATGAATTCGTTGAGAAGTAGTTAAAATTTATATCGCTGAACATGTAAGCTATTGTACAAGTTATTTGAATTATTCAACTTCTTTCAATCTAAGACTTAAGCAGCAATAAATATTGATGTCGTATGCTTAGCGTCGAATCACCCCCGTTCACTAAACGGCGTCAACTCACAGGGGCCATGTGGCTGTATTAATAGCAGTCTAATAGTTGATATAGGTTTATGGTGTACCCAGAAACTAAGCACTGCGACGCCCCTAAGTCCCGTACAACAAGGCATTAAATATCACTAAACTACACTTTAAAATAAATCATTTTCCTTACTCGATATTATTTTTACTAACCTCAGTTTACCATGTCAAAACTATGAGTGCTAATTTTGGGCCAAGAAAAAGTGGAAAGAATTTCAGGAGCGATAAAAATTTGTTGCAGAAGAATTATGATAACGAAGTGGACAAATGAATAACTGTTGACATTCTCAAAAGGATGGGCAGTTGATAAAAATTATGTAATTTTTAAGTCAAGAATATTTTATGCAAGTCAATCAAATTGGTAATAAAACTTAATGGACACATTTCGAGCAAAATCTGCTAACGAATGTCGGAAATGATACAAAAAACACGTAATAGGAGAACTGGAGGATACGCTATCGTTATAAACATGTAATTGAACGCCTCAACGCAAAGAATTATGAATATTTTCGGAAAATTTAAGAGTTTGCTACAAATTTTAATTTTGACTAAATGATTAGGATTACAGGGGGATATTTAATCCTAGTTCAATTAGTACACACACACACCAATTGATGTCTCACTAAATCTACAGGGCAATTAAAATAAATAGGAGAAATTTAGTGGTTGCGATGTACCGCTTAATGAGACCAGTTCGCTCCTTAAATTCGACTTACGAGTACTGTTTGCAAAATTTACTACGAGGCAACAGAGTGACCATGCACTGATTGATTCAAACTTGTGATCTTCGGGTTGGTCAACCAAAACTTCCTCAACGAACGAACTTCATCAGAGCGAAGCGATGTTTTGTGTGGCAGAAACGGTCTGTGACTGATAAACGCAGGAAAGTGAGGCTTATGAATGGCCTAGCGAAGCGGAACGTCGGAAAACAGCCAAGGTTTGTTAGCATGGAAAAGGGACACATTACTGTGGGTAGAATAACCGGATCCAGTCAGTTGCTCAGGAAAAGTTCAAAGAGATCGACATGTTTAAGGAACAATCGTACAGTCACGTACTTTACTCGTATTCTCCACACTGCATACAAGTAATAATACGCGAACTTCAGTGGCAATATAGTAGTATTACTGTGGAAGATTGCTCAGGGAACTTGGAACTGTTTTCCTATTGATTGATTTCATTTAGTGTTCATGTCCAGTACTAAGGATTCGAATGAGAAAGTTTGACAACCACTTTGACGTGTGGATGAGGGAGTTTGGATATTATACTTCAATTTTGTAATTTTTGTAGCAAATGTTAAGAGCTAGCATGAGAATTAACATATAGAAGATACATAATAACAGCCGGGTTAGCCTGGTGAGGAATTTGCACGTCTGTTAACCCAAAGATCTCGGGTTCGAGCCCACCTCGGACATTGGTATTTGTAATGTAAGCGGTTGAATACAAGAGAGGGTCTTGTGGACTTAATTTCGCCACCAATTAATACACCATAAACCCCAAGATCAGCCGCAGGAGCGCGTGGGAATGACTGAGAGAGGAGAAGTCCTTCGATCAAAACTGTTGATGCGCATACGATGACCACGTATTGAACAAAGATTCAAATTATCAGAACAGAAGTCTTTTATCTTATTCTATCCGGACATAAAATATGGAATCATGGGATAGGTCAAAATATGTCTTTTCTCAACCTGGTGAAACTTCAATCCACCCAGTCGCTCAATATATTTTGCAGTCAATTTGTAATTATAACAGCTACGGTCAATGCAGACGGTTTGCCGTCAGGGAATGGTCCAGTCCCATGCGACTGCTTGATTCGCCACCCCTTGGCCAGTGTGTAGCACAATAAAATTACGGATTTCAAACCAATCCACGGAACTGTATCAATCCTCTGATCATCTCTCCTCCTTCCAATGGACAAATAAGCCCCAATAACTCGAGGAACGAGAATTCTTTTCGCAGATAGGTTCGGAGTGTACGCTAAAAACTCAAAACATCATACGTGACATACTTCAATATCGCTAAGTCTTCAATTTACATATATTTTTTATGCACAGTCACGATAAAAATCGAAAGCACCTCGTGAAAAATTTGAGATGAGAAGAGAAGTGATGGTTTGTTTAAAGTCTGAGCGGAGTCATGAGTCGACCGGAAAAGGTTGGGAACCACCGCTCCCGGATGAGGATTAATTCATACAAGCTACAATACCGATCTAAATGTTTTATGTTCCGGACATGTCACACTTGAGTGAAATATACACTTCAGTTGCCTCTTCCCACTTCCGACGGAAATGTTAACGAATTCGATAAGCATTAAAATTAGCATATATCTCTGAACACCGATGCTGTCCCTAATGTTATTAATGAGGCAATGCACGACGGTCAACATTTAGTGTGCAAGCAAGATAGCCGAATTCATTCCAAAATTTTTGGAATGTTAAGTTTATTGGAAGACTACGTATGACCACTAGAAACTAATACTCTGAAACCTACAAAAATCAAATTAAATATAACAATGAGCGCATGCAGGGCAAAATATCAACAAGTTGATAGGGTTGCAGCATAAGTTGTTATGGTCAATATTAGCGACTGAGTTTAATGACTGCTGCATAAATGAGAAAAATGCGTGCCATCATAACGGAATACCCCACAAAAGCAGCACATTAAATAAGGTACAAGTGCCAGCAAACAGTACCCCTAAAAAAGGTAATACCTGTAGAATAAAAATCACCCTGTTCCTATTTATTAAATTTCCTGAATTGGAATTACATTCAGAACGTGTAAAACTTCCCACACCTAGTTTTTTATACCGTTTTCAATGGCGTTAGGGGTCATTGAAATGTAATTTCCAATTCAATTTTAAATTCAATTCATTTATATGTAATTTCATCCCTCAGATAGGGTTAAGTAAGGGAAATCTCGCCGAAACGATTAATTCGAATATTTATTATTCATTCAACTACCTTCCCGAACTCTCATGAGATCATCATGATCCTTAGGACTGTAACTTTGGAATCTTCAGCACCAAAACTTTGTCCAAACACGGCGAGAGGAATACTCCCGCATCGTGATGGCGCATGAGCCCGATTTCGTCAGATGAATCAAGAAAATGACTGTACGTCCGACCGAAATTTCAAAAGTTGGAATAATTAACGTTTCAACCAACAAATCTACATTGAGAATTTATTCGTAAAGATCCTACTACGCTTCCCTCATGATGTAAACCTCGTGAATTTCGAGAATGCCCACGGGTGAAAGTCGAAGGCCTTGAAACATCTACTGAAAATACCATGGGTTCCTCAACACATTTGGGTCAAGGTGAGAATGGTCACGGTAAGTGGCACCCAATGCATTTTAAAGGAGCCACAGACTATACTAGTCTACGCTCAACGAGAGCTGGAGAACTATTCCAAATAGATTGATTGCTTTAAATTTCACAACACTTCCCGTAAAGTTTACTCATAAGTTAAGCGTTAATACGATACTGCTCCGAGTTAAAACATTAACACATACTTAAACGGTTTAAACAAGTTTAAAGTTATCTCCAAAGGTGAACGAATAGATTCGACGAGGAAACGGGTTCTACATAATAGATGAGCGATACCATAAAATTTACGATAGGATTCCTCCTCTAGAATTTATACTCCCTCTTAGTTTACTGCGAGAAATTTTAACTGGGGTAATATACTCCCATTGAGAGAGGAGGAATACCTGAATTACAGCTTTCAATGTTTCCCCACGAAGCCTATTTCCTACCGAAGGAAATTGTAATGTCATTTAATGCGGCGACGATATTAAGAAACCGTCGAAAATATAGCCGGATCCAGAATAGGATTCCTAAAAAGAGAAGGAGATTTTGGATTAAGGACGTAAAAATGTCACTCGCGATTTTACCGCAGGCGTTTCTCAGTACCCTTGCCATTACGCGGTCGAGTGCAGAAATTTACTTCCATGAGAGGAGAATAGAAGATGTAGGCCAGTTTTAATAAATAATATGTGTAGAATAAATATACATTAAGTCACAGAATTGTGCCCGTAGCTGTCAAAGGCGGTATTAAGAATAATATTATAGGTACATGATATTTTTTAATTGAGACATGATCATTTGAATTAGCTTTTGCAATTTTAACATGGTTTTTCAGTTCTAGAGAGGAAAGATATGCCAAAATATTTTCACGAATGTGCTTACGAAGCATCGCCTTCAAAAATGGCTTTTCGATCCAAAGAATTTCATAGCAAGGGAGAATCCAAGACATAAATACCTAACTTGAAAGGCTCGAATTTTATTATTTCACAATTTACGGCAGTAAATTTTCTGGTAGAGCAAAAACGCTGCGTAAAGGTACGAGAAAACATTTGCATTAAGGTTAAACGGCGTGACTTAATATTATTATTATCGTCCCGCAAATAAATACCGGAGAGCACATATTAGCAGTGTCCCAAACAAGCAACATGTTTAAAATACATCATGCACGAAATTATTCATACATATCTCGAAATAAATATATGCAAATATAAAACTGAATGTGCTGGCTACCTTATGGGCGATTGGGTGGGTACCAACACACCGCCCATAAGAGATGAGAAATGGCAGCCATATGCACGGTAGCTAACCGTTAATATTAACTTTCAACGGATATCAAGAAATTAATTAATAAACTCGTCTAATTTTAGGAATATATTTTAAAATAGTACACTGGTACACATTTTCTCCGATATTTTTATTTCCAGAGAGGGAATTGCAACTATTTCCTTACCTATCGTCATTCTTTTTTTTATACCACTACCACTCCGACATATGTCAGATGAGAAACAGGCATTATTTTATAATATGTCTGCTGATTTCTTTCTTACACTCAGAGTAAGCTTAAACTGTACGCTAACTGTGAGTCCTAATATTTTTTTATACTGAATTAACTTTTCGAGCTTCGATGAATGTCAATCACGACTCACACCATACAGTCCTAAATAGAAACATTTGTTTTTCTTAGAGATTTGTCTAATCAATTAATTAATCAAACACATTTCAATCATTTCATAAGCATAAAGAAAAGTTTTCAAGATTATACTATGTCGAAATACTTTTCCGCAGCAAACATAGCGGTGGAATACGAATATTGATGCGATACATAATTCATGCTCATCGTGAACCGGGCATGTTTAGCCGGGTTTAAATCACTACTTCTTCTTAAGCAAATTGCCTATTTTTTTCTGGTACCAGTGTCAACGTAGGATTTTATCATTTCTTCGCTCATCCTGTAGATAGTCGTCTTACATTGATCTGACCTCTGACTTAATACATGAATGGAAAATAAACTACAGGATTCGTAAACACGAACACCAGGATTCTTTCAAAAAATGAGGACCCGGAAAGGAAGGGCAGGAAAACCGAAGGGTCGTCGACTAGGACGCATTAAGGTCCTGATTCCTCTGAATACGTCTCTGATTGAACCCAATTTTAGTTTTGGCCAACGCACTCATGAATCTTCTTCCACTCGAGAGAGGTAGCACACTTCAACGATTTCGAACAAAAAACCGAAGGACTCTTGGGACTGCCCCTTTCGGAATGTTACGCGAATAACTCTGCGGACTCTTTTTATGATACGCGGGAGACTCACTGGTCACAGTGAAATCCGAGAGAATGGAGGTTGGGGTGGGAGAGGAGCTGGGAACGAGCATCGAAAGATAAGGGAGGCTTGACTGGGTCGACTCACCTGATCTTAGAGACGCTCTCTCCCCACTGAATCAGATCGCACACAGAGAGAACCACACACGCACGTGGGAATTTGCGGATCGGGCGCCGTCCCTTCTTCCCTCACTCCCTCTCTCTTCCTCTTCGGCCGCGACGACACCTTGGGAGGACCGGGAAGGAGGAGACGTCGTCTTGGGGGAGTTGGAATGGGGCGTAGTAGACAAAGAAGATGGGGTGAGAGGGGGCTAAGTAGCATTCCCTTCCCCCTGGCCACAAATTAGGAAGGGCGAGAGGGCGGATCACACGACCGCCGCCCCTTCCTAGGCGTGAGCCCACTTAGATCCTCCCCTCCATTCCCTAGCGTCCCACCTGGAGCTAGTCCAAGAAGAAGGTTGGGGCGGAGAGAGAGAGAGATAGGTGTCGTCCACCAAGGCGCCACTAAACACCCTTGCCTTCCAAAACCTCACCACGTTTCCCCCAGCCTCCTTTGCTCCAACCGCGCACACACACACACGCACACTCTCACAAAGGTGGTGCGGTGGGGGAAGTTGAGACGCACACACCCTCCCACGTCCCAAGGAACCTTCGAAAACGCTCTCTCCACCAAACTCCCACGAGGGATGAAGCCTCCTCCTCTGATTCTCCTCGAATACACCCAATCTTTCACTTCCCGGATGGGCGAAAGGCACCCGAAAAACACACACGCAGAAATAACACAAGCGCCAATAAGTTTAGTTCCCCATCGTCTCCCCGAGATGAAATGAAAATTATCTGATCCGCCCGCGCCTCGTCGCTCCAGTTCTCCGGAGACGTGCGCCGCCGCCTCTTCCGGAGGAGTCAAGCGAAGGGGTAGTGAATGGGGGATGCGCTCGGAAGGCGCCGACCTACCTCGGCCAACGACAAAGCCTCCCGCGCAAGAAGAAAGATCGAGACGCCCTAAGATGAAAGGCACCACTTCGTCGCCTCGGTGAACCAGGGAAAGACGAAATATTTTCAACGAAAAGATCACCCCCACTCGACCGAAAAATCCGTATTTAAACGAAAACGAAAATAAAATCTCTCCGATCCCTTCGGTGGAGAAGATAATTGGTTTTATACCAGTAAAATGGTCCACAATGGCCCAGAATAAAATATTGAAGTAAATGTTCCAGAGATGGTTGAAATTTAATTTTTACAAAAACTACCTTGCCAATCTAATTCCGTCATCTAATGCCTTCGCTTCTCCGCGTGCACTATTAGCTAATCGAAAATTCCTCACGTCCGTTCGGAGTGGCACAGGGGTCTTGTGGAAGGGTGGGGGCGCCTTTGGCTTTCCTCAAACCGATTTCCTCCCGTCACAATTCGGTCCTCGTCAAGACGAGGGCGCGGAGAGGGCGGGCCGCATACCGCCGCCCCGACCTTATAGGATTGATTTCTCCCCCTCACCCGACCCTCCAGGCCGATGCTTCGTCAGAACGTGCGGTGGCAGCATCGACTTGAATCTCGATTTGTCAATCTTGCTCCTCCCCAGTGATCGTAGTCAAAAGGGAAGATCTTCTCATCGGGATTCAAAACGGACTGGTCCTGTCTTCGTCCGGTTTCGGGGTAGATACTTTCACGGAACCTTTTTTTTTTGGTGCCGTGCACACGGAGCGACGGTACTTTGGTTCGATTGAAACTTTCCCCTCTCCCTTAAAGGCTGTCTTTTAAACAACCCTCGAGCGCATTTATTTAGGATCAGGAGTGGGTATCGTTCAATAGGACTCGCGGCTGAAATATTTCTTACAGTCCGCGGAGGCCTTTGGGTTTGGAAAAGTTGTTTCCGAGTACTGTCAGAGATTTATGCACCACAACTAAGTCTATCAAATGTGCTACACCTTTTACTAGCTCCGGGATACAACTGTAGGCTAATTTTATTTTACCATTATGCAGGTGCCTCACTCCCCACCACTCAGTCCGTAGGATTCCGCACGAATGCAGTTCAGCCACTAGTCCGCCAGTCCCGGACGTTCGAGAGCACTTGCTAGTCCGACGAGATCTCTTTCCATCGACCCTCCCGAGGGCGACGCCTTTATCTTCCGGCAGATATTCCAGGGGACTCGCAATCGGGCGACGCTATGGGCGAGTCCTCACTTCCCGTCCAATGCCTCATTCGCCATTTGCAAACAATGAAGGCGCGATGTCCCGTGACGACGAGAGCCGGTGACCTTCTTGGGCACGGCTCCCGACGACGGCTTCCGCTAGCGGCGAATAATAAAAAAAAAAGAACGGACGACGGTGAAGAGGGGAGACACTGCTTCTGCTTCTCACTCACTGACCCCCCGCTCTAAGCTTGCTGTCCGCTGTCATGAGGACACTTTGCTTCCCAGACCCCGGTCTCGCACGCTTGCCTATTTTGTTTATTTTCCTCGGGCGGAAAATGGTGGGGATGTCTTCACACTGGAAGCGGCCAGTTATCTCAACGACCGTAATCGTGTGAGCTGGAAAGTGGTGTCATGGCCGTTCATGTTTCTTCTTTCGAAAAACTTCTATCTCTCTCAGACCTCTATCCGAAGTACTGAGTCGTCTTCGGGGGTTGTTGGGAGTGGTTAATTTTTATTGTGCTCGGTGGGGGGTGGGGCGTTAGATGGGGGCCGGATCGTGTTGGAAGATGACCACTGGGTTTCAAATAAAGTTCTGCGGCACAATGCCGCACCGAACGTAAACACGTGGCCACGCGATCAAGTCCGGCAGCACCGTCCCGTCCTCCCGGCGACCGCGCATCGACTTGCCAGGTGCGGTGGACGCGACCGTCGAGGAGGGCCTCCCCATCGCCCGCGGAGCGACAGAGCGTAAAAAATTGAAGGGAGAAAAAGAAAACAAAAGGGACGTCGGCTTCGAATACTTTCACTCGGTTCGACTACTTTTATTTAACC
This sequence comes from Hetaerina titia, assembly GCA_037158775.1. Taxonomy (NCBI): domain Eukaryota; kingdom Metazoa; phylum Arthropoda; class Insecta; order Odonata; family Calopterygidae; genus Hetaerina; species Hetaerina titia. The sequence goes on along the minus strand of CM073776.1, from coordinate 42,678,998 downwards.
GTGAGAGTGAAAGTAAGACACTTTCAACGGGGAGATTAGCGCCAAACTTATTAAGGGACTCCTGCGAATCACAAAACGAATACTATCGAAAACCGAATCATCAAACGTGGACCTTTTTTTAAAAAAAAAATAGACGCAAAGTTATGGGAAACGGACGGGGGAGTGGTGGGACGGATGACGGTTTTGGGGTGGCAGGAAGGGGGAAAAGGGTAGACGAAACAAAACACTGCCTATTCCTCCCACTATATGTGAGGGTCCTGTGTTCACTCACAACTTCCTTCTCGGCGGACGTCCAATGACCCGCCCGAGGACGCGAAGATTTCGCGGGCGACCCAGACGACGGCGTCTGTGACCGATGACGATAAGTACATACAACTTTCACCCGACTCGGGGAGGAACGCGTTAACTCGCGCCGCTGCCAACGCTCCCGGTTCGCGGGAGTCTCCGTATCTCTCGCCCGCAGAGCAAGAGTCAGCTAGCGACCACGACAGCGGCGCTCGGAACACTGTTGAAATGCGTGCGCTCTCGGAAGGACGGACGGCCAGCCAGCCAGCCAGCCAGCTTCCCTCTCTCCCTCCCGTCTCTCTCTCGGAGCGCGCGGTCCAATGCCAATGGCTGGCGCTCGGGAAGGAGGACCGGAGGACGAAGGGAGGGGGACGGACGGAGGGAGGGAGAGAGAGAAATTGAGAGAAAGAGAGAGCGGAAAGAAGAGACTAAAGGGTTGAAGAGAGAGTGGAATCGGTAGGAGATAAGACGGGGATGAATGCGTGGAAGGGAATTAAAAAGAATTAAGAAAAAAATGATTGGCCAGTTTGGTGGCGTGGGAGGGGAGGTGGTGGTGGGAAAGCATAGAGGGGGAGAGAGAGAGAGTTCTCTCAAGTTCTTTCTCTCCTTTTCGCTCGCACAACCAGCGGGAGGGCTGCTTCGGCTCTCCGTCAACAGGTGGCGGTGCCAGCTGGGAGGAGTTGTGGGGGAGGGGTGGCGGAATGAGGGAGAGGGGTGGGGAAAGAGGAGAGGGGACGAACACACTTTGGTGTGAGATATATGGAAGAGTGGGGGGGAGGGACCGGATGGACGAGGTGGGGAGGGGAGGATCAAAGGAGTTAAGAGGGACGAGGATAGTAAGTTTCGGAGGTTTTTGAAAGGGGTAATCGGGGAGGGTGGGAGTCATAATGGACGGGCGATTTTCTTTAAGTAAACTCACTTGTGGAATAAAAAAAAAATTTATCGTTTTAAGAATGTCCCGTTTGGAAGCTATTTCACGGTAAATTTGTAAAAGAAGCCGTAAATCTATCAATTGCAACGAGATCGGTGGGATTGACGAAGGAAATAATTTTTCATTTATTCGCTCGAAAATTAATAGCTACCCATGCATATATGTATTTCAGGGTCCTTGAAAATTACAAAAATATCGAAAGAACGAAAAAGTAAACGTCATGTAGTGCCGGGTATCACTTCGTGAAAATGTTTTGTCGTCGTTATAATAAATTATTTGGTTCCATCCTATTTTCGAGGGATAAATAATTAAGGTGGTTTCGCTTTGCTTTCATCATCAGTTTTTTTAACGTGACACCATCACTGAAATGCCTGCTACTAAGTCGGACACCTTTTTTGGCCCCTCACTAAGTATCAGACGCTGTGGTGCCTAATTTCACCTGGCTCCAACCCTGGAAGAGAGAGGGTTAATGGGAGAAATTCGATGAAAGTAGGTAGTGAGAGGCAATGAGGTGCCAAAGACTATAATTAAGCGAGGGAGGGAAGGAAGAAAAGAATCTGCATTTTGGATAAAAATTAAGCGAGGCAGAAAGTGTCCAGAACTAATCAATTGTAATACTAGTATGTAGTATATATAATATACTACACTACTATATAATAGTAGTATGTAGTATGGGGTCTGGATATTTTGCGTTATGTTAGCTAGGGCTTAGGAGTACTGCAGTGTGTAGTTTCAACGTCCATGAAAAACCTACCCTGCCCCAAAATACTAGTAGTAATAATGATAAAGAACGATATTCTAAATCAAGTAAATTTCCATGCTTCTTTTATTTAATTGGTGACTGTGTCATTATTAAGAACCTTCATGGCTCACGATGCCGCAACTATGGTCAGTTAAAATAAGGGCGAACATTTGCCTAGTAATTTTAAGTCATGAAATTTAAACTACGAACATTTAAGATGAGGTTTTCCAAGCACATGAATATCCTGTAAACACTCGGGGAATTTTCGTCGAGAGTGCAGCCCCAACGGGGAATGGAAAAGGGTTATGTGGAATGGAAAAGTTATGGGGAATTCAAGGGGTTTTAGTAGATGTAATTAGGATGAGTTCCTTATTTATTGTACCTCATCACTGTCGTCACACTGTCACACTGGACATATCCAATTGAAGAACAGTCTGCCGATATTAATAATTAGAGGGAACAACGGATGAGAAAACCATGGAATTCAGAACAACCAATGAAATTAAATTCATCTAACAGATTTGAAGGGGTGAGTAAATTGAGGAGATATATGCGAGGTGAACGGAATTGAGATTTATACACCAAACTAGTCTTCCTAATGCTAACTGATGACGACGTTGTCTGCCACAAACTTCTCGACTCACCTCCGGCACTTGAAAGTCTTTCATTTGATTATTACTTTAACTGACGCTATTTTGGGTGATATTATTCACCTGACCTCTTATAACGGGTGCATAATATGACCCAGGATGAAATATTTACAATGGAAATGAATGAGGAACGCAGCGTTACCAAGGCCTGTACCATTGACGTGGCATTGTGAAAAGCAGCCACATTTCACGAGGAGTTCTAGGGTTATATCGTGCTAAGCGTATGTATAAAATCCATCTTGAAGTTACAACAGCAACAAACCTTCAAATTTTATGAACAATATTAATCCTGTACACGTATAGACTATGGACACTCTCAGCTCCATCGGAGCTACATGATTTTTCAGGCAACAGAACTTCCTGAGATATCATGTACAGCACAGGGAAAGGAACTTGACCCCCTACCGTGATCGTTTTTATGTAGTAAATCGCTTAGTTATACCCTACTTGCATATACTTACACTGAAAATCATTGGATGGCATGGAGATTATCAGTTAAAGGTTTCATCCAAAGGATGCGTTTCTAAGGGCTCATTTCGCGGGAGACACAATCGCGGAATGAATAGAATGAAAGCGAGGGAAATCTGAATGAGAAGAGATTGAGGCACGTTCAAGCAGACAGTCCTAACAAAGGGGCGGGATAAGGAAGATGACGATGTAATTGAATTAAAATTTTGCTGGAGTTTAACCTCGTGGGAAGCCAGTTACAGTCATCTCACAAAATGAAGGCTAAAGGAATCAAAATGACAAGTACATACGTCGTACATAAGTCGCAAGTGTAGCAGCCAATCCTGACAGGAACTGGAAAAAAATCACTCGAAAGAACGCTGCTAGCACATAGGTATACTTATTGTTTTTCACACACAGAATTTTTTTGTATGTATATATTGAATATATCAAACGCTGGATGGGCAGTGTTAGGAAGAGGTGTAAGGCAGGGTTGCCCATTGTCACCGGTACTGTTCAACGTATATGTAGAGGAAATGATTAAAGAGGCATGGGAAGAACTGGAGGTAGGAATGAAAGTCGGAGGGGAACTCGTAAAATCGGTTAGGTTTGCTGATGACCAAGCATTAGTTGCTCAGTCAGCCAAGGGGTTGCAAGCATTGTTGAGTGAATTGGAGGTTCAGTGCGATAAATATGGGATGAGAATCAATATTAATAAAACAAAGGTTATGCGATTTTCCAGAAAGAAAAAGGCTAAGCTAAATATTAAAATAGGCAGGGAAAGAATAGAGCAGGTAGAGCAGTTTACATATCTCGGAAGTGTTTTGGACCAATACGGTCAAAGTGGTAGGGACGTAAGGAGAAGAATTGCGCTAGGCAAGGAGGCTTTCTCAAGGAGGAGGGAGTTGATGACGGGGACGTTGAGTAGGGATGTTAAGAAAAGACTCGTAAAAACTCTGATATGGAGCGTAGCTATGTACGGCGCGGAAACGTGGTCGCTGAAGCAGGAGGATAGACGTAGATTGGAGGCTTTTGAAATGTGGGTGTGGAGAAGAATGGAGAAGGTGAAATGGACCGAAAGGAAAACAAATGAGGAAGTACTGGAAATGGTGGGCGAGGAGAGGGGTTTGTTGAGAGAAATTCTATGGAGGCAGGAAAAATGGATGAAAGGCGTATTGAGCGGTAGTGGAATGTTGAAGAGGGTAATAGAGGGGAGAATGTTGGGCAAGCGAGGTAAGGGTAGGAACAGGATAGGGATGTTGGACGGGATGAAGGGAGGAAAGAAGTACACCGAGATGAAGAGGGACCTGATATAGATTAGTTTGCTAGGTGGGGAGTCACAAAATGTTTATTTGATAGTTGTGTCCATCCAAAAACCTACCTTAACCGGTAGATTACCTAATAATAATAATAATAATTGAATATATCGTTATTAGTACTGTTGGAAATACCGGGTTCTATGAAGCATGCTATGCGACAGGGCCTCCCAATTGATGCGCTAACGCAGGCGGCTGAGTCCGGAAACCATTCATGTGAACATTTCGGGTTTCTTAATGTCCGTGAATATTTTTAATGAACACGCGTCATATTACGTGTAACATTGAGATACGTTTATGCCAAATTAAAGAGCCTTTCGAGTATAAAGGGTCCATAAATAGCGAATTTCTACCAATCTGTTAATCCAAACTGAGCTTGAATATTGACGGTTATGAGTTAGCATTTTCAAAGAAATATTAACCAGCGTTACACAAGTTTATAAAATATATACGAGTGCATTTATCTCACGGCACTAAAACCAAATAACAAAATAAATGCTGAATGAGAGCAGATTTCCTGTTTTTCCTTAAACAGTGTTATTCATCAAACTGAATCAGAATATTTTATTTAATGCTTATCATTCTCACTCCTAGATAATTTATAGGATCCGATATAAATCAAAAGTCCTCAAATTAAAAAATAAATAAAGGAGTCATTACTATTTTCGCCTCACACATGTCTTAACGCCGATCTATGTATAAGCTATCTATAAATATAGTTATATATGTATCAAAAAGATGCAATATTTACCGTTGGCCACCTAAGTTTATCTTCAACAACTACAAATTTTGAAGGGACTTCAACTCCAATGGGGCCAAACTCTCACTCACATACTGGTCGTGTTATTTTACTCCAAACATCACTCCTTCAGCATTTAATTCCACATAACAATTTATTTGATGCTGCAATTAATATGAAATATAATTCCATATTTTCCGCAGATCGAGTATCTGCAGCCTTATTAATAGAATCACTACCGGTTCAGGGTAGATTTCGGAGCGACCCTTGGACTACAAGTTGCTAAAAGTGCTTAAAAGCTAACTAACATCAACCAAAATATCCATAGATACGCTACGACATATTGCAATAATTCATTCGTTGGATTTACATATATCCACATACAGAACTTTTAAAGTATTCTGATTTTTCACGAAATTTTCTGTTTCCAATATATCAAATGTGGACATTGCTAGATCAAGAGGATAACGATCTCATCAACGAATGTATTAATTTAATGACCATTTAGATAGAAGTCAATTTAACTTGACGAATTAGAAAGTATATATTACCTTCAAAGAACAACCTCGTTTATTTGTAGAATTTCTGCAAGAAGAATAAAATTTTAAAGAATGGCTTCAATTATTTAAGCAGAGACGTTACTTTTTATTTTAAATCTATCGCCTACGTGGTCAACTGCATCCAAGCCTCAGGGTGTAAAATAGAATTTAGAATTGATCATTCAATCAACATTATGCTAAATATCGGAAAAATTATTTCACTTCAAACTTATAACCACGTAATATTCATTGTCACGTGATTACATCCTTAAAGGCAACATTCAAGCTTCTAAATTAATGTTTAAATACCTGAAATGAGAATCATTGCGCGTTACTAAAAATTCTACAACAAAAGACAAAGAAACAGTGAGGCGAGTTATCTAAAATAAGGAGAAAGGAATAATATTGGTGTGGTGGCTAGAGTATTCACGTGGATTTACCTTCCACTTGTGAGGCAAACTTTAATTCCCGAATGGTACCAAATTATATTTTCCTAATCACGTTCTCATATCCACTTGGTATAACGCTAGTAGTAGATTAAAGTGAAGTGAGTATACCGTCCGCAAGACTGGACGTTTACTCTTGTGATTCCTTGACGATCCTCGCGTTGGGGGAAGCCATATGCCGACACCGGTTTTCTCTCCTTTATTCCCTCATCCTGTCAAACTGACCCGAGTAAACCACTCCCCCAGAACGACACACGCGATAGCAGTCACCGGGGACAAACTCCCACTCTTAATTGAACAGAATGAGTGATCACCTTTAGAACTGTTGAGCTAATTCTCCGCCATATGTCTCATTCACTGCTTCGCTATCCCACGCGAGGAATGCAACATGGGAAGGAAGAGGTAGAGAGAGCCCGGAAGGATCCAAAATTGGCTCAGGTCCTTTGCAAGGTTAAAAAAAACACAACCAGAGCGCGCCGGATGTAACGGCATTTTTTTTCCGGCGACACCTGCCTCAAAGAAGTTGTTTGTGTACGTTTTATTCGTTATTATTTTTTATTCACTCCCACTTCCTCATCGCCCCCGTCCGCAATTCTTAAACGACGTGCTCGTGTTATTCATTTTTTTCAAATCCCGCTTGAGATTCGTGCGCCCCGAAAAATACCTTCGTCTTTTGTTTTCACAATGTCTTTGTTCGCCATGACATATAGCTACGGATGTCCACACCCTCATATTTTATCACCCATATAGGTTATCAATTCGAGGATTGTCTTTTAGCAGGCAGCCCAGCCCATTGGAGGTGGTTCCTATTCTACTCCCTCCCGACCTCATGATTCCTTCATAATCCCTTGCGTTGGCGACTTCCGTCAATTCTACCATCTTTGGCTTTCCTCTACAGCTCATTCATTATGGCCAAGCTCTAGTTTGTCAGTCAGCGAACGGGTTACAAGCATTGCTGAGTGAATTGGATATTAAGTGCGATAGATATAAGATGAGAATCAATATAAATAAAACAAAGGTTATGCGATTTTCTAGAAAGAAAAAGGCTAAGCTAAACATTAAAATAGGGGGGGGGATTAGAGCTGGTGGAACAGTTTACGCACCTCAGAAGTCTTTTGAACCAAAACGGTCAGAGTATTAGGTACGCAAGGAGAAGAATTGCACTTGGGAAAGTGGCTTTCCCGAGGAGAAGGGAGTTGATGACAGGGACGCTCTGTAAGGGTGTTATACAAGACTCATCAAAACTTATATTAGAGTCCCAAAGAATTCGAAACGTACTTATGCTCGAATGGCTGGGAGCCTATAATCTAGTGTATTTTAAAATCATAAATAATAATTACATAATTTGAAAGCCTAGTTGAAAAATAATTGTCCATGAGAAGGAAACTCATGGAAAATGCAATCAATGATGAAAAGAGTTCTAAATAAATATTGGTCATCAGCGTCGTCAATCGCCGACCTTATTTTTCACACTGGTGTATGCTATATTCCTTATCTCTTACCTTCTTCACGAATACGTCATAATTTGACTGGATCAAAATCACTATCGCAATTAAGTCCTACGATATCAATATTTCGGGCAATAAAAGCGGAGTGGACCGAAGCATACAAACTCAGTGGAACACAGTCGAATCTCCTGGCCCCTGAACCATTTTCGCGACGACCTTGCTGATTTGCAAAGCCGTCATCGCCTTTCTTCGCCCATCCCTCCACCATGAAGTTTCTACTATTATCTTCAAATTCCGATAGAGACGAAAAACCTCCGATACTTTTGTTTACGTAGCCTAATTGAAATCGTCAAAAGAAAATACGAATATTTCAATTTTAGAAGTATATTCAACGCAAATAGCTGGCGCTAATTCGTCGCTAAATTACCCAGAGTAGTAATACTCGTATTGCTACTACATGAAAAGTACTCGACATACACGCATAATTCAAAAGTGTTTTGTCTTAGGGGGTGGCATAGTGGACCAAAGTTTCACTTCAGCATTCTTATGATTTAGCGTGGACATCACTCAGGAGAATGTCGGATATAGTATTCTCTTTTTTAGACGCGAAAACTCAACATTTTTTTCTAAAAACTAGAAAAAAACCTCTTAGATTGAAAAAATAGACTTGCCAGTCGGTAAATTTCAATTGATCAATTATTTCCTGAAATTACACCACCGCTAGCATTTTTGAAAAATGATTGTCCTTTTTCATACTGGGCTCCCTGTAACAAGCCCATAGGAAATTTTTCCGTAAGCATTTTCCTTGGACCGAAATTGCACGAGCCCAATAAATGTCACATATTTTAGTTAGACTATTTTTTATTGACACCAGCTCCGAAGAGAAAACTTTCAGAGAAAATTTAATATTAGAGGAGGTGTTATCAATTGTGACCGACATTCTTCATGAAACTTGATTGATTAGGAAATTTAATTACATAGTAAGCCCTATATAATGAAAATTTTGAAATTTTTACTTTCGAAAAACAAAAACGCATCTGAGTTAAACAGCTTCGCTTAGGTTTTTAGCATTTTTCAAAATGTCGAGATTTTCTCGAAACGCTGAAAATTTTCTTCATTAGCTGTAAGAACAGAAAAACTTAAGCCTAATACTTCTATCAACAAAGTTTTAATTTTTGAGGATGTTTCCACAGCCGAAACTTAAGTAGCAAAGTTAACGTTGGGCAAGTTACGAATGTTAAATCTAAGAGCACCAAACCGATTATACTGCATAATATTGTGTTTTCATTTTTTTCTTGTATTCGTCTAAAAAATTAACAAATTCCTTGCTTAATTAAGCATTTATTTTAATAATTATTTATAACATGAAATTATTTTTAATAACTACTTATAAAACCTAAAATTAAATTTTTGAGCACATGATCTAGTGAAATCAAATAAAAAATGCAATATATTTAGCTACTGAGAAAGATTATTTCAGTCGTAAAATATATCACGTACACTGAATTTCCACAGACGCCGGTTTACCCTAATGAAATCATGTCTCAGATGAGTGCTTGAATATTTGTAGCCACTACATCTTTTACTATATCCTAACCCAACTGTTTATGGAGAGGGATCTGTTTTCCTACCGTCATTTTCCGATCACGGAGCCATCAAATTCACCCCCGCAAAATGGGAGATTTTCTGACGTCGCGCCTCGGAAAAAACACCCTCGGGAAAAAGCTCCATTTTATCAAACGTGCAGAAAAACAACGAATGAAAGGCGGCGGGGAAAAGCCAAAACTCAATTTTTTTCCACCCTCGAAGGCAAAACACGTGGGCGACTGCTCTTGAGGATTCCCCATCCCTCGCGAACTCCTTCCGCTGGAAGCATCTCATCTTTTACAAGTATGAGGAAAGTGACGGGAGTGTGGCGGGAAGGTTGACGGTCCGCAGACTCGTCTCCTCCCGGTGAAACCTGAACGGTGTATCCTCTCCATCTCTTCCTTCCAGTGCGAGTTAAAAGTCGACCTCCACTCGACCTACAGCCCGCCCACTCGGCCGTAAATTCCGCAGGATATATTCCCGTGCCGTACGGAGGCGTACTCGTATATGTGATCGCTCTGGGTGGGGCTTGCCTCGGGAAATCGTACCGATCCGTGACGAGTCAGCGACGGCGTCCTCTCTCTCACCCGACGGTGAATTCCCACAAACTGATCAACCCTACGCCACCCCCCTTTCCTCCCGTTCCCGGCGGGTGTATTTCTGGGCTGATCCGATCCTACGCACTGGTCTCGGCAATTGTTATATTCCTTATGAGGTCGATGCTGGTATATAATTTTTCTTGTTTACATCATAGCGGGTTATCAATCCGGGAATTGATTAGCACGCAACTTTCAAGATTACCCTGTTTCCTGCCAGTCTCTTCATCCCCTTACAGATGCCCTACACCGCCATTTTCCATTGCCTGTTTCTTTTCTATTTGTTTCAGTAGTTTATCCCAGGACCAGATTAGGAGAGAAAAACATCTCATAGAGCCCTATTTACCATGTTGAGAAGAACATGATTAATGGGGCACAAGTTGAGACAAATTGGACTTTTAACGATCATACTAGAATGGATACTAAGAGAAAAGATCTCAGGTTGAATAACAATGGAAAATACGCTGGGCAAATAAACGGGAACGTAAAACGAGAAAGCAATCAAGGTGCAAAAGAATTAAATATCATTAAAATTGAACTGCCTGTGTGTATGAATATCCGTCGAATATGAATGTGTGAATGAATCTCATACCTTCAGGCTGGACCCATGAAATTTGTATAATACGAAGCGGAAAGTTGTTTACTTTCACAATCCTCTGTATTTTTTCGCTAACGTACGATGGAAAAGAGGCCAAAGTACTACAGTTTTACGATCCACAGTATCCTTAATTCTGGATGGGCGTTTCAGGTGCAGGAAACTAGCAAGCATTGAATGTTGAAGAATGGAAGTTTAGGAGTTGACGAATCTCCAGACTGACTCTCAAATGAAGGAAAGCGTTGACATCAATTTTCATGGAATTTATAATTTTTTTAACTTCTTCAGGCACCGAACTATCATATTCTTGAGTAGTTTCTTTTGGAGTGCGAATGCAAGTCTATCTCATGCTTTGAACTCCCTAGTTCCCTCCTCCCACTCACCCCTTTCCCTACGACCCCGCGGCTACGCGCTGGATCGTAACTGATTTCTTAGAGTGAGTCTAAGGAAAGCGGCGAAAATATAGGCGCAGAATATTACCAGAGAGGGGTCCATCATGTAAATTTTCATTATGCCTCACACTATACCGAACCAAACGTCGTTCCCAATATTTTATGTTTTTTATAGCTTCCAAGGATATACAGATATTCTCGTCATTTACGCAGCGTTTTTAATGGTTTTGTGGTGAGTATACAAAGTGACCAACTAACTACAGCTATCATACCGAAGTAAGGGTAGAACTCGTCTCGTACGAAGTCCTACAATGTATAATAATCACACATAGCGCAAGGAGGGGTCTGTACCCTTCTCTGTCTCGTCTGCAATATCCCAGGAAGATCTGCGTCGAAAAAAAATAAAACAAATGGGGTGATGCTGAGGCTCAGCAGAATCCAGTCAGTAGCCGAATTCTCTCCACTAGACTACCACGTTTAAACGGGTAGCTGAAATACTCGTTTGAATTTAAGAGGAAAGCAATTTTAAGTGAATATGTGATTGGTGCGATGCAAATGCTGCAGGATCAAAACATTCCGCACGTCGGACGGTGCCTTTAAACGTTGAATCCCTTGAAGTATATTGTTGAAGGTACACAAACGCTTGCGCCGGATTTTCTTCACCCTTCCTATGCTCCCTTAAACCCCTATCCATCACTAAGTGACACAATTAGCTCTGATGGCGAAAATGGGTAAGTGAGAAGGAAAATAGAAGTATTGTCAAATAGACTGGAGGAACAACTGTGCGCCGTAACGAATGATTGGGAAAAACTGCATTCCTCTCACCTTGGCAAGTGTTTCTACAAATGTACAGAGACATTTGCGCCACAAATCCTTTCATTGAACAATCTCGTTATTATCAAACCTATGTTACTATTGGGTGCACTCTTAGCAACTCAAACGAAATTATAAAAACATCCGCGTTATGATAACATTGTGGTTAAATGATAGAATGATAAGTATGGTGAACTAGAAATAAACAAAACAACGGTTTCAGAGCTCACTTTTTAATTTAGTGGACCAAGCATTTCTAAGAATTATTCGCATCGTCGAACCGCATTGCCTACAGTATTGTACTAAATGTAAAACCATAGTGATATATGCGGAGGTTAGTCGTGATGGGAGAGGGAAGAGATTAGCTGGAACCAAGCCTTAAAGCAAGCAAAATTTCAATTTGAGGGCAAAGGGGTCTGCTTTTCTTTGCTACATGCGATAATTGTCCCTTGCAATGCATAGAAAATAATTCCCAAGCTAAGATTTTTGGATTTCAAATACGGTTTTCCAAAAGCCCAAAAGTTGGAATTTAAACCCTACGGTCAACAGTCGATTGCAATACGCCACCGCACTTCACCAAACGTATATAAAAGACCGTGTTGCACAAGTAGTTATCATTTTAGCCATTAGTTTTTGCCAGAAAATTATACAAAAATGCAATAAATTGTGCTTTTTCCATATTTCATTTGCCCAAAACTACTGTTCCTCTACGTTTTGCGTGACTAATTTCAATTTATGCGCACAGTTCTGTCCTTTGCTAGGTTTATTTGGACATTTATATAGACTGTGTACGAAATAACTTACTTTTGTTAGTATTTAAAGTGTAATCTGACTCCCTGGCTAGCGGTGAGTGAATGAAGTAGTATACTTGTACATGCAGCTAAACCATGAGTGCATTTGATATAAGCAAACACGCAATGAATATGACAACGACGTGGATGAGGCGAAACTAAAGAACCTAAATCGCGAAAGAATGTACAAATTAAACAATATGAACATCAAGCATTTAAATTCGGTTAATATGATAGTTATTATTTAAACGAGTTTCAACTCTGAGCAATTTAGAAAATCAGTGTGATAAGTATGGGATTTACATCAATCTAAACAAAACAAAAATGAAGAGATTTTCGAAAAAGAGGAAGGCTAAGTAAATAAATTTTGAGGACAAGTAAGATAATTAAAGCGGACGGAACAGTTTACCTAACTTAGATGAGTTTTAGATCAAGATGGTCAAAAGAGATAGAGACATAAGAAGAAGAATTGCATTAGGCAAAGAAGGTTTCACGCGAAGAGAGTTGATGACAGGGACGTTAAGCAAAGATGTTAAGAAAAGATTAGTGAAAACTTTGATATTGAGCGTGATTTTGTGCGGAAAAATGGCCGTTGAACGGTAACGATTGGACGCTTTTGAGATGCGGGCGCGGAAGAGAACTGACTTATAATTTATGCAAAGGAAAACCAATGAAGAAGCACTAGGCATGGCGGGGGAGGAGAGAATTTTGCTGGGAGAAATCCAAGAAAGGCAGGAAAAGTATATGCAGAGCATTTTGATTGGCGATGAAACCCTGAGGACGCTGAGAGAGAAGTGAATATTATTAGGCAAGAGAGGTAGGGAAGGAGAAGGATAGGCATGCCGGACAGAATGAAAGGAGACACTAAGTATTCAGAATTGAAGAAAAGTTTAATATAGTGAGAGGTGACATGCTGTGTTTGTCCTCTTAGACGAAGCTAATAAATGTAGCGATGATCAGTCTGTGTCCATCTAAAAAATACCTTAAACGGAGGACTGCCAAAAATAATAATTAAAACGAAGTATTTTACTTTCTGGTTTGCAACAGCTTAAGTTTGAAACCAGTTGGTGTGTTTCCCCAATTTAAATCTCCTGTCAAAGTGGCCCTGTATGCGTTTTACAAAGTCGTAAATCACGTAGATCCGAAGGATTCTGCATACGCATAAGCCTTATTGGGAACTGTATAATCGGTGAATTAAATTCCCTCAAAATTTTACTATCATTATTTCCGGAGCGTGCTTAGTACTGCGGATTTGGAATCATTGAGGAGACCAAACACTGAATTTCAATCTGAATCAAATTTTAATTATGTTGTCATTAGTAAATTGACTGAGGCGATGTAACTGGGATAAGGATTCAGGAGCGCGAAATCACTGGCGCTACCTCGTGTTCGAATGATCCGCTGGGTGGGCGAGTGGAATTGGGCCGCGATGCTCTCGCTCGATCATCGGCTTGCACCCGGAGGGAGTGATCACACGTCGAGAGGCGAAAAGCTCAGTGTCTCACCTGTCGCGAATCCTCGCATAATCGCATTCCACTTACTCTCAAACTTTCACCTCCACGGCGAATGATGAGAGGCTATAATAAGGGACGGCTCAAGGCGCCAGTATTCATCAAACTCTCACGTATTTACGTACGTAGCCTAATTTTGAGTTGTTTATGCCATAGAAAAAGACTTGTATTGATTGCTATTCTCAGGAAACTTTAAACCGAAAATGCATACAAATGTACATTACAACTTCATAAAGAGATTTCGAGTATCAAATTCTGGCCAGTCATTTATTTTCCAATTCCCATTTCTAATGGATGGTCCAATGGCAATTGTATCGATTTTTCTGCCCAATTTCTTCCAAAACAGTTTCGTTAATATTCACGATGCAAGAGCTATCAATAACTTTTATAACCAGTAACACTAGTTATTAGTCAACTGAACGGGTCAGATGTCAAATGGTACACATTCGTGTCATTTCTGTAAGCCAGATAAAAATATTTATTGGTAATTGATATTGAATAGTTAAATAGTTGAAAAAGATGCAACCCAAATAAAATTTTTCCGGCGTTAATCTCCAGCCTCTATCTATTTCAAGCTGTCTCTGACATGCGAGTATGTGCTTCGTGAAATTTAGGCGTTAAAAAAGGGAATACCAATATAGCAAATTTATCATGAAATTTTTAGAATAAAATTCGGCTTAAAAGAGGATACTGTTTCGACTTTTTCCAACTTCTTAAAGTTGCACCTGAGAAAAAGTCATTATTTATCTTTTTACAATTTCAGCGATGATATTTCATTGCATTCGAAGTATTATATTTAGCAAAACGTAAGTTTTGGACGAAACCTAAAGAATATCATCTTCTACAGATCGCCAAATCTTCCTTTTATTTGTCTTACAGATTTCCCTTCTTTAATTCTATGTACCTTATGGGTTGAATAGAATAAGGAACTATCTAGCCTCAATATAGCCCCAATAAATTCGTTTTATCACAATTATTATTTATCATGTTTTTATTATTATTATTATTATAACCTAATGCCTGCCTCCACGCCGTCTACAAAATACTCTAATACTCCCTTCATTCCTCTTCCTTACCTACTGAACATTCTTTCTTCTATCACAACCTTTAATATTCCAATGCCTTTCGGTACTTTCTTTATTCACTTTCTCTGACTTCTTATGATTACAGGTAGTGTTACTAGTATTACAACACAAATATAGTTCGATAAGTTTTGGTAAATCCAGAGAAAAGCTTGAATAAATCTCTTTTTACTTTATTGATACATTAAAAAGGTGCTAAATCATTCAATTCGTTGATAAATATTGATTTTGCAACATATGTTGCGAGAGAACATTGGTGAAGGATACAACGGCAATGTGATGTGCCGCACAAGAAACCACGAGAAGACTAATTCATAGTTTTAAAAAACGGGTATGGGGAAAACGAGGTAAGCAGAGGTGATTAGAACATTTGAGAGTAAAATTCAAAAAGATACAAGACTAAAATGCACGGTTGCAACATGAACAGAATCAGGTGACATGAGTAAAACGTATCGAAATCGGAAGTCCAAGTGATGTTTGAAAAACAAAAATGTCTGTTGAATGCACTGAAAGTGTATGGAAAAATTATAGTCGGGAGAACCAAAAGCAATTAACAGTTGAATGAAAAAGTGAAAGATTCTCTTAATGCAACGGCGAAGATCGTATGGCGTGTCCAAAGAGAAAAAGAGCAAACGCAAACATGCCGTGAAAGAAAGTGAGGAAATAAAACGGAAGGTAGAAGCAGGAAAAATGTAGAACGACTTTGAATGGGAAAAGAAACCGCTTAGAAAATGGCTAAAAAGGTAAAAAGTCTGGAGTTTGAGAGTGCTCGTTGCAGCATTTTGAGGACTTTGTATGATAAGGATGCTGAGCGTGAATTTGAACCAAAGAATTTAGGTGATGGCAACTAATACGGGTAAATCGATAGGTATTGTTGTAAATGTGAAGTGAGAATTTTAAAGAATGGAAAAGATGGAGTAATGGATGGTATATTTCGTGAAATGAGGAAGTACAGAAGAAAATCACTTTTTACTTGTCGGTGCAAATTGTTTCATTTATGCTAGCACAAATTAGTGATACCAAAAGATTGAAAAACGCAATAACCATTGTATAAAGGACAGGCTACTAGTTTTCTGAAATGAGGGGTAAAGTGATCGTTAAATCTTATATTAAGAGAGTTTGGCAGGTAACATTGAATAAAATCCGAATATTCTAGTAACATGGCTAGCAGTTGTTGAACCTATCACCTAATTACATTCCAGCAAGTGCTTGAGAATTCCATGAACCTTCAAAATATGGCTAGAAACGCATGAATAAACGAATTTATATTGTCAATTATCTTATTTAGGGATTACTTTTGACAGAGTGAACAGAGAAGGATCGTAGAAGATTATCAGAGAATATAGAGTGAATGAGCAGCTATACAAGAGACTTATACATGTATGTACTTAAACATCAAGGCAAGAATGAGAGTGGGTGATACTATACGTTCGAATAGGACTGAGTGAGTGACTGGTTTTAAATTAATCTTTGTAAATCAAGGCTTCATCTTGATGACGGGGACGTTGAGTAGGGATGTTAAGACAAGACTCGTAAAAACTCTGATATGGAGCGTAGCTACGTGTACGGAGCGGAAACGTGGACGCTGAAGCAGGAGGATAGACGTAGATTGGAGGCTTTTGAAATGTGGATGTGGAGAAGAATGGAGAAGGTGAAATGGACCGAAAGGAAAACAAATGAGGAAGTACTAGAGATGGTGGGTGAGGAGAGGGGTTTGTTGAGAGAAATCCTATGGAGGCAGGAAAAATGGATGAAAGGCGTATTGAGCGGTAGTGGAATGTTGAAGAAGGTAATAGAGGGGAGAATGTTGGGCAAACGGGGAAAGGGCAGGAATAGGATAGGGATTTGGACGGGATGAAGGAAGTACACAGAGATGAAGAGGGACCTGATGTAGAGTAGGTTTTCTTAGGAATCACAAAATATTTATTTGATAGTTATGTCCATCTGAAAACCTACCTTAACCGGTAGATTACCTAATAATATATATATATATATACATTATATATATACATATATATATATACATTCAAATACGAAGTCCCGCCATACGGCGCACAAATATTCATTCAAACATAGAAATAGGTATAAGGAAAGGGGATAGGAAAACACATAAAAGACGAACACAGGACATGTGGGGAAGGCGGTTTTTGTGCAGATCACGAAAGTAAAAATGTTTCCTTGACCGGGATGTGAACACCGGATCTTCCACTTGCCGGGCGGATGTGCTACCATTACACCACCGAGGAAACTTAATTTACCTTGAGATCTGCGATGTTTTTAAGACGCCCAAGTGCTCCGAATCATTTGCCAAAGGAAGGCTTTAGGGAGCTGTTCCACCCACCAAAGGAGAAATAGACAATACTACCAAGAAGAGGGGACAGTTGGTTAGAAAGCATATAGTATCATATAGAATAGGAACAGTACGTTTCGTGGCACGCATAGCCAGAAGAAGAGATGAGCCACATTGGCCAGATATACATTCATATACGAAGTCCCGCCATACGGCGCACAAATATTCATTCAAACATATATATATATATATATATATATATATATATATATATATATATATATATATATTTATTTATTTATATATAGATGATTTCTTCGAAGTAACACGGAAGTGTTACTTCGAAGAAATCATCATAGAGTCATATCTTATCTTCCGAAGAAGACGGAGCTCAAGTCCGTCGAAATTATCAAGATAATATTGTGAGTGTTCTTTTTATGTGTTCTCGTGCTGTGTGTTACTGTCTAAGTTTTATATATATATATATATATATATATATATATATATTAAAATAGGCGGGGAAAAAATAGAGCAGGTAGAACAGTTTACATATCTCGGAAGTGTTTTGGACCATCACGGTCAAAGTGGTAGGGACGTAAGGAGAAGAATTGCGCTAGGCAAGGAGGCTTTCTCAAGGAGGAGGGAGTTGATGACGGGGGCGTTGAGTAGGGATGTTAAGACAAGACTCGTAAAAACTCTGATATGGATGGTAGCTATGTACGGCGCGGAAACGTGGTCGCTGAAGCAGGAGGATAGACGTAGATTGGAGGCTTTAGAAATGTGGGTGTAGAGAAGAATGGAGAAGGTGAAATGGACCGAAAGGAAAACAAATGAGAAAGTACTAGAAATGGTGGGGGAGGAAAGGGGTTTGTTGAGAGAAATCCTACGGAGACAGGAAAAATGGATGAAAGGCGTATTGAGCGGTAGTGGAATGTTGAAGAGGGTAATAGAGGGGAGAATGTTGGGCAAGCGAGGTAAGGGTAGAAACAGGATAGGGATGTTGGACGGGATGAAGGGAGGAAAGAAGTACACCGAGATGAAGAGGGACCTGATATAGATTAGTTTGATAGGTGGGGAGTCACAAAATGTTTATTTGATAGTTGTGTCCATCCAAAAACCTACCTTAACCGGTAGATTACCTAATAATAATATATATATATATATATATATATATATACGTACGTATATATTAGGAATAACGTGAGATATGGACGCAGGATAAGGTATGTCTAATTATTGGATACATAAATGTACTACGCGTTCTTCTGTAAGTCGACACAGTATTGATAGCTGGGAGCACAAAAAATTTTCAGCGATCCCTAAAGTGAGTCAACTCTCAGCAAGTTAACTTACAAGAGAATAAAATACTCGTAGAGAATGAAATTGACGATATATGAGACTAAAGCGGAAGTAGGCATTTAGCAAGGAGAATTGGAATTGTGGTGACTGCAGACGTCGACATTATTCAACAAGTGGATGCATTTGTAAAATGTATGAATATTATCAGTGAAATATGATAAAATAGATAAAGACCAGTAGACAGACTATTGGTAGTCTGCGAAGTAAATAAAAAACGTACATTTGCCTAAAGCAGCAAAAATGGTAGAATATGAAATTGCACTCCTATCCACATTATTCCATGGGAGTGAAATTTTATTATGCCAGTGTAAGCATACATTCCGAATAAATGCAGTGCGTATAGGAGTGGTGGGAAAATGTGATAAATAAAGTAGGGAATGAGTCGATTAATAATGACTTTGGTCGACTAATTGGTCTGAATGCACGGGGAATAGATAAGTCTGAAAGAGGTGCGCTGCGTTGGTTTGGCAATGTTGAGCGAATGGATGAGAGACGAATCACCAAGCAGAGCCACGAGAGAAGGGTTAATGAGTTGAGAAAAGGTGGTTGACTGGGAAGTCATGAGTGTGGTCGAAGACACACTCAAGACAATGAGCATTAGAAGTCTCAAAAAGTGAAGAGCACGTAGAAATGTGACGGAGTCGAAAGAGGCATGCAAGGATAGAATAGCGTGAAATAAATTAGTGGGAGAGGGTTAATATGAGCTGAGGTGAAGCTCTTATGACCTCGTCAAACCGGAAAGAGGAAGGCGTGAGATTTACGTACGTAGTCGTAAGGAAGAAAGTGCTTGAAAAACCTAATGTCCACATCTATATCTACTTAATACCCCCCAAGCCGCCGCAAGGGCGTGCGGCGGGGGGTGTTAGGGCACCACCCGAAATTAAGAAAAAACACACGCAAAAGCCACAAATGTATACAGTTATAATGAAAAATATTTTTAAACAAATCATTGTAGGAGGCATTGTAGGCATTAATGCAAAAACCCTTAAAGCCCACACACATGAAAACAACAAACTAACAACTAACATACGCATACATATACAGATACACCTAATATCTTTGTGATGTTTATTTTTGTTCCGATTTGTCAATTTAATGTTTTTAATATTTCTAAAGTGACTTCGGTTTCTTACTTTTACGATTTCTGATTGTTTTGGGAAGGAATGAGTATTTGAATCTATCTCTCTTATTTTATCTTTGGGCTCTGATCTACCTAAGTAGTGTGGGGTCATTATGATTCCTTTAGTGTCATCGTTAAACTCGTTGGTTCTGAATCTTTCTAAAAGTCTAAGTCTCGCTTGTTCTCCTCCTATTTCGAGTGGATCCCAGCTTAAGTCCCCTTAGAGACCTGTCACATTTGTGTTCTTGTTATAACAATTTTTAACGAATCTGGCGAATTTTCTTTGGATTTCATTCTAATTCGTTTTGCTAGATTTTCTCCCAAGGATCCCAAATACTGGAGGCACATTCCAAATTCGGTCTAACGAGAGCAAAATAACAACTTTCTTTAACTTTCAATGCCTAATAATGACTTAAAACGAAAGTGATCGATGTATTTTAAAGTTCAGTTTCAATTATCATTAATATATATTTTAGTGTTCACGGATGAGATGTAAAACTTTAAAATTTCACTTTCCTCTCCGAATAAAAGACTTTGTGTTAATCAACGACGAATGTATGAATTAGAGAGCAGAATCTTGTTCCGTTGTGCATGAATCTGCACGGCGCAATTAGGAAATTTGCATATTTAGCTCCGCTATTTCACCAGTTGTGATTGCTTAGAATATTTTCCCCGTGAGAATAGAAAAATTTATCTTAACGAAATGCTCCCATTATTTTTAAAAATTTCTACAATATGTTTTTTATACATTTTGTAATAGTCTCGTATTTGATCGAATGGGAACTCATTCCAAAGGAGGACTAATTTCATGGATTCACGCAAGGACAGACACAATCTCACATCTCGAATGTTCCCTGTGGAAGAGAGTGGAGTTGAACTTGGCAGACGAGGAATACGTAGGTAATGTTATTTACGGTTAGGAGAGAGAGAGGATCCCCAAGTTCCCTCTGATTCCTTCCGATCCTGGAAAAGTGCCAATGCCCCCGCTCTAGGAAAGAAGGAAAACACCCTTGTTTTGGTTGGGATCGATAGTGACAAATAGGTGTCCATCTCATCCCAAATGCCGCCTTATTAAGTGGATATTTCCCGGGCCACATAGCAAGAGGAACATGATCCCCGAGCGGGTGGCGGGTGGAAGGGAAACGGTCGAATTCTTTCGTCTTGGGAGACAGAAGGGGATCATGCTTGAGTTGTTATGAAACATCTGGAACAGCAATCGTAAACAAAGTGGCTCGGAGGGAGGGAGGGAGGAAGGATGCAGGAAATTAAGAGCTGGTACTCGACAAGATCTAATTAGTGAGACGGCTTGAATACTGGCCTCTGACGCCTGGAGACCAGGTTCGATTCATCGTTTCAGGAGACGCAAGGATTTTTCGGTAATAATTTAAATGAAGCGGTGCAGAAGCAGCAGTAGTTCAAGCATGAAGTACATAGCTTGTGGATAATGCAAAAAGAAACACGAACCCAGACAAACGGGACGTTAATCAATAGAAACCTCTGAACATTTTTGAGTTAAAGCCTACGCCTGGTTTTTTCCACCAATCTCCTACTCCTACGAAAAGTGAAGAATCAGGCGTGATATTGTGGAATCGAGAGACAATGAAAACTTCGTTGCAATTTTCCACAGTTAAAAAAGTTTCCACTCCTACTCCTAGTTTATCTATTGTTATCAAATTAGTACCTTCTACAATAACTAGATAAGAGATTTAATAGAGATGTGAAAAATTATAATGATGAGCCCCGGCAGATAAGCAGCTCTATCCAGGATTAAATTGATGCGATCATGTTTTCTATTAAACCCACTGTCATAAAAAGGGAGCTCGAAAAGTCTTTCGACTTCTTGTTTTTTGAGAGACTTTTCAAGACATCTTTGAAAATATCTACAAATTGCTTCAGTTGAACCCACAGATGAAAATGAAAAAAGATATTTTGACACTTTTTTTTCCTCCATTGACCTTTTTGAGTAATAAGGACTTCAGGGAAACACCTTCGTAATGACGACCGAAATTCAAAAAGTAGTTGGATTTTTACTGATGATTTTTGGATAACATCTTGAAATTAGATGCCTTTCTTTCTTGAATCCTATGACTTAATGAAATATTATACTCTCTCTCTCTCAATTTTTCCAAAAACATTCAGGGAGCTCACAGAAAAAATCGTTCATTAAGTACAATTACGTTCATTTAAAGAAATCATTGATGCATCATTGATTATGATGTAGACACGTACAGCGTAAAGTCGACTAGTGTGCGTGGCCAATGAAAACTATTTGTTTGCAATTTGACAAGAATTCTCTAATCCAATTAATAATTTTCTCATTGACTCCGTAGCATTTAAGTTAGTGTAAAAATTTACTGTGCGGGACCTTATCGAAGGCCTTTTTGTAATTCAGGAATGCTGCGTCGACTTGTGTGTTGTTTTCTCCCGATCAAAGTATATCGTAAATGAAAAGACCTAATTGTGTTTCGCAAGATCTGCTCTTCCTAAATCCGTGCTGGTTGTGGCTTAGTATTTTCCTACTGTCAAGAAATCTCAAAATGTCGCTGACGATAATGTGTTCTAATATTTTACCAGAGATCGATGCCAAAGAAATGTGTCGGTAATTGGTTGGTTTATCCTTATCCCCGCCTTTATAGATGGGAGGGAATTACTCTCCATAAAACCATTCTTACTGACCGCAGAACAAACTTCACGATGGAAAATATCAAGACATGCGATGTGATCTACTATTATAACAAAAGGCATAAGTCTGAGCAGATAAAGAGCGACGGGAGACCAGAATAGACTCTCTAGGAAAATTAGCAGCTATCAGTGTATTAATTTTTATGATTGATAATCTCTTTATCAAATTTCTGAAACTTGTTTTTTTAATTAAGTTGGCATCTAATAATATTGTTTACCTATCGTAATGAAGCATCTGCTTCTGAATGTTCTCACTGGATTATAAGTTATGAATGCTATAGTTCGGCCTCTTGAAGCAATTTAAAAAATGACTCATCGATTTGTTGAGAAAGTGGTGGAAACTACGTATATTTTCGTTTTATCGCACAGGAAAATCATTCCTTCAAGATAGTCTACCAATTTTACTTTTTTTTGGACAGTTTCTAATGAGCATTTACTTCTACTCGTAGGTATCGTGAGAACTTTCTCTTTTTTGCCTTTCATTATTTCCTTCTTCATAACTTCTGTCTACCTTCATACTGTCCAACAAATCCACCCTCTTCCATCCCTTTTAATATTTACTCCAACCACTTACTCTGCCTATTTGCGGATCCCCCCCTCAGTTCCTCTCATCGCCCACTTCATATATAACCTTAGAGCTTGTCTTCTTCTCTCTCCAACTTATTTTCCCCGCTATACTCACATCTCAAAATTCTTCAACCTACGGTCATCTTAAAGCACTCACATCCCTTAAGCACTAAAACCCTACGTTAAATCTTTACTAATCGTTTCTTCAGATCATTACTCAACATTAAATCGTTAGATAAATTTTGAGATTAATGCAACGCCTTAGGATAAAACAGAAGACTTTTTAAGCAATATTTTTTGTTTATTCCAGAAAATATTATAGCGTTCTCTAGTCATAAATATGCCATACGCGTGGGTGTTTTGAAAAGTTTCCGACACGGAAGATTTCAGAAAAAATGTCTCGTATTTTTGATAGGTGGTAGGTAATAAAAGTCAATAATTTAAGTAGCAAGGGTTACGGATATATCTGCCATAACCTACGCAAGAAAAAGAAATAAATACTCCAAAGGATGAAGGTTCAAAATTGGCTCACTATATATATTATGCTGATGCATACATTTTAATATTTTACTAATCATGCAGACAAGCTTTTTGGAACTCGCCAATGGCATCCTCGCCATCTGAGCGGAGTGATTAAAAAAGAGGGATTTAGTGAATTATCTCGTAAAATGACCAAAAATTTCAGTAAAATATATCTTAAGAATTCCTCCAACTTATACACGTACTATATACTGTACATAAACCAGGGATAAGATTAAATGATTTTGTCCCTCGGATGGAATAGTTTAGTTTCTCTTCGTAGTTGGAAAATTATTCTTACAAGTACTCTCATTTAGTCAAAACAGTAATTCTTCTTAGCATACCCATTATTATATTACGGAAACAATTATATATTTTGTAAAAGCTTTCAAATCTAGCCAGGCTATCCCTTTCAGCAGCGGTTTTTATATTATAGATTACACTCCCTAAGAATTATTTGCTCTGATCTTCGCTTATCATCATCTTTCATAACATTTCTCTAACTTATGCCGTACATTCTCTCACTTTTCTTTCACTTACTTCTTCGTTTCCTATTTCACCTTTGCTCCTTCTCAAAAACTTGCATGGAGCGCGATCTTGAAA
Organism: Hetaerina titia; assembly: GCA_037158775.1. NCBI lineage: Eukaryota > Metazoa > Arthropoda > Insecta > Odonata > Calopterygidae > Hetaerina > Hetaerina titia. Next base: position 42,654,948 of record CM073776.1, on the reverse strand, counting down.
ACGACCTTGTCTCGATTTCTACCGTAGAATATACCAAGGCAGAGTACAGAGTACAGAGACACAGAGTATGTGCATTTATTAATTACCAAAACCAATCGCTGAGGTAATTGGACATCTGGCCTGCCCGTGGGTACCAGGTTGAGAACCATCGCTATCATGGATTAATTTATTATATACAAGAACCGAAATCACGGTTCGCGAGCCATGTATTGCTTATTGTTTTGACAGCTAAAGCAAAAATAAGGTAGCCACAAGAGGTACCTATATCATGGGCGGACTCGTAATCAGGGGGCCGTTTACCAAAGCTATTCTCGTATGTCGATTTATGAGAGCTGTGAAAAAAAAACTTACAAACTCGCACAATGTGCAATGCATGCAAGCAACGAGTTACCCCTGCCCCATTTATAACTTTCAGCAGTCTCCGTAGTACACACGTTCAACATATACATGTAAGTGTAACTGAGGAAGATGCCGGACAGCTGAAGTCATTTGTGCCATGCGGGATACGTGGAAAATTTGATAAAGAAGGAATTTTCAATGAATATGGGCAAGAACCCGACGTCGGCATTAACCTATTCTTTTCAGGAAAGACACCACAATTTAACGTCCCATCCGATGGACGGTGTACTCCATTGAAGTTCTCTCCTTATAGCACTCCGAGTAGGGATCGGGATGCCTCTGAAAAATCCCACACTACCCAAAACCTCAACCTGATTCACGCTATTTCCGTATGCGCAAATTACATGGATTTGCTAACTGCCCTGTGGCTACAAGAAACGGACCCCGGGCCTTAGTTGGCAGAGCACATAAAAAACTGCTCGTTTTAGTGGATGTCTGCTCCACATCTGGTCATTTGCGCCGTTTGCCCAGGCAGTAATTCGAGGAGAGAGCGGATCAAAAGGGCGAAGCGCGGTGCCTCTTGGGATTTTACTTGCTATGAACATAAGATGCCCATGCGTCACAAGTTTCAAAGACCATCCCGAAGGCGATGTAGTGTACCTGATGCTTCCTCCACGTGTCTAAGGGGAGCACGCACCTAAGGAGGCTATTCAGTGAGTTCTAAAAGATCACTTCAAGTACTCTTCAACTCAAAGAGTCCCTTGGACAAAGGCTATTCGGCGGAACTGCTGCGATAGATGTAGGGAAGTGAGGAGGACCAGAGCAAAAGGCGACGCACATCTCTCTCTCTCTTTCTCTGGGCTAGCTTTGTTCCAACCGGCTCCGCACGCACGCAGAGAGAAGTCTCCGCCGACCCTGTCAGGAATGCGATTGACTCGGAAAACGGATCAGTTGGATTAGGGATTCAGATGGAGTGGGGATCAATAGTGGGAGGAGATCCGGCATAGGATTTCAAAGAGCGGGCAAATCCCACACTCTCTGTGCACCATTTAAGTTTAATTCATTAAAATAAAATATAACAATTCACGGACAATTATGTGTATTAAATTTCAATCAAATTGAAATGAAAAACCTTATTAAGAGGTTAAACAAATTAGCACTCATCGTTAACTTCGAGTATGGCTCAATTTAAACCACTTTCTCTTTCTCATGCCCTGACATAGATTTGCTAGAATTTTTCTCATCCTATCTAGAAAGTTCAAATATTTGTTTCCTCCGATAATGTCATTTTGAATTTAATTTTTTAAATTTCCAAAACGTTACTTATTATGGACGTCCTAAAACCAATTATCCATGCATAAAAAATGGTTTTTACTTAATCGTAAAAAGTTCTGATACCTCTTCATAAAAAAAAATATTCAGGGAATCATTAAGCCTTATTCGTGTCACAATTATTTTTTTGCAATCACACTAATGCGGGAGTTTTATTTCTGTTAGTTTCACTCTATCTGCTTTAATGATCGTATCCACAAGAAAGCTAGATTAAGTTCTTAAGATCATTCTTTGTACTTCTAGGTGCTACCTGAATAAAAATAAAATAACCACCGGAGTATGTACCTGGAGGAAAACCTGGCAAAATAAAACCGTCCAAACAAAGAAAGATTATCATTTCGAAAGTTATTATTCTGCGTTATGATAACTTTTGTACTTATTTTTGTACAAAATTCAAATAAATCATTCGAGTTTTATACTCAAAGTGCAAATTTAGGAATCATTAATTAACACTTATCCGTAGGAAAAATCACACAAATTTACCTGGCGCATCCGAAAAAAACTAAGGTTTATTTGAGAACACAGCATGGCAGCCTATCAGGGGAGGTGAGCGTGGGGCTCATGTCATATTAAGGCATCTAACAACTCAGTATCAACACCTACTGGTCCTGTGTTGTAAATTATAACAAGTTAATGAAAAAATTAACACTACTTTCTTGCTCCGACAACAATTTTCAAAAAGTAGGAAACTTAAATCATCATTGTCTACCCTTTATTTCTTGAATTAAAATTGGAAAAATTAATTAATCTTCAAAGAAAACTGATGTACATTGGATATTTGAAGATGAAATCACGTCTTAAATCTTCCTTGAGATGTCAGAACGAACGTATAAATATTTTCTCCATCCGACCACATATTAGAGTCACTTTCCGTGTCATTTTCTCTGGCCGCAAATGGTACGATAATCATAATGCGAGAAGTAATATGTCTGTGGATTGAGAAACACTTAAGATTATAAAGAGAAGGGCAAGTGGGAATAACAGGAATCTATCAAGTCTTTACGTATGAATTCTCCTTTCCCCTTCTTTCCATCTGAAGAGAAAATGCGCAGTTTCAAAAAGTGGTCGGAAATCTCTCCTTTACTCCTCATCATAATTGCATCTTATCGCAAACTGTAGTTGACATCACCCGCCATGTGAATCAACACGACGTTCGGCTTGCTAGGAGAGATTTCAGCCACCGAGTATTAAGGCCATCGGCGCGTGAAACACGCGCATTCAGAGAAGGGAGGGCCAGCTCCCTTACCGACACCACCTGCGGTTTCCCAGGACATTCCGGTACCCATAAAATCACGTTACTCGGGTTTAGCTAGGGAAGTCAGCGAATGGTAGATTCATCACCTGGATTTAAACCCGGGACCTCGAGAGTAGTAGCTGAACCCTCCAACCCCTGGCCCACTACGCCAACGTATAGCGTTGTTAATGTGCAATAAAAATCCTTTTTCTTTTTAAAAATAGCGTTTTTTTCACAAATATCACGCAAAAGTCAATGCATCGTGCGTATTTATAAAATAATTAACGAATTCTCGTCCTTCCGTTAATTAGTAAACGCCTTTTTCAAACCGCTTCACGGTGAGCTACGGATCTGAAATTTGGCATAGAGTTCATCTCGCCTGAAATTAGAGTAAAATGGAAATTGGCTCAAATTTTAACTTTCTCGGATTTCCCTTAGACCCCATTCCGTCAGATCATTAGCTCGGATGAACGCCCTACAATAACTCATACTGATCTGATGTATTGATTTTTATGAAGAGTGGCTGGGGTGTTTACAACTCCATTCCTATCCTCCCTTGAAATTCTGCACTTCAAGTTGATCTATAAACTATAGGGCGAGGGTTGTCCAGAAAGTAACCTACGTTTTCGTGCAGCGTGAGAATTAGTGATGGGATCCGAATGGTCGCTATATTGACGCACACAGTAGTTCAGTAAGTCTCGAGCTGCAGTGGTTGGAATGTAGCGCCACTTAGCGTTTGTTTACAATAGTGAGTCAAAATATCTATAAACGGCAAGTGGCGCCACCTTCCAACCACTGCAGCTCGAGACTTACTGAGCCATTGTTTGCGTCAATACAGCGACCATTCGGATCCCACTACTAATTCTCACGTTGCACGAAAAGGGAGATTACTTTCTGGACAGCCCTCGTACAAGTATCTTCATGCCAAAAAGTAATTGGCAGGCATATTTAGGAGTGAATCATAGTTTATTCTAACCCCAATTCCAAACCTGGTATATAAACCGCATTGCGTTTGTCCAGCTTCTTCAATCTACTTCCAGTTTGGCCAGAGACCTGAAAAACGATACGGCGATAAAGCCTAAGGTAAAGCCGCGGAAAAATTCTATACCCAGCTAATAATAAATCCTCCACGTCGCCGGGATTTCGTAGTAAAACATCAGGTTAAAACAGTAAGGTATTAGGTAGGTATTTCTATCTGAGTCATCTATTTAAATAGATGTCTCACGATCTAAAATACAACAAGCATCAATATGCAGAAATTTCACTGTTTAAAAATTATTTACCTCGAAATTTCGTATCGTAAAATTTAGTTGATCGGGGTGATTTTTACGCTGCGAAATTCCTGCATTTAAGATGCATATAAGCGGACGACCCCGTTAAAGTAACTGTCGCATAAGGTCCAGAAGTTTCTTTAATTTACGATATTCATCACAAAGTACTTAAATTGTTTAATTACATATATTCCATTATAATATTCAGCGAGATCATGAATGAGTATATCAAGATTAATGTATTCTTTGAGAGCGATTTCTAAACGTATAGTCACTATACATCATGTAGTCACACTATATCATTGCACCACCGGTTCTGGTGGTGGGGCAATAATAGAGTGTGATTATAGTGTAATTTAGTGGTGTCAGGATAACGCTCTCCTCTGCCAACCCAGAGGTCGAGGGTTCTATTCCCGCTTAGGTTGAGTATTCCTCCACCTAGGGTTTGAATCTTTGTAATTGTCTTCAATGTTGTGCAATTTACGATTAGGGGGACGGATGAAAGGACCATATAACCTCAATTTCTCCTAAAAAATAAATAAATATGCATTTAAAATAGGGATAAACAAATTAATAATTCATCTTTGCCAAAAGCAAATTAAGAGATTTATCCAAAGTCGAGAGGACAAATGCGGTCGTGAAGGTGATAATAACAGCACCATATGAAAAGAAATCATGCGGTACAGCAACCAATTTGTCATAACCGTTAATCTATAAACATAATTTAATCCAAAACACTATTTTCTTTTCATTTTACCTTAAAATCTGTGTCTTCTAGATATGTCGTTACATTTTAACCCTCTAGATTCCATAAATTACCTTATTTCTCTGTAATGCATTTTGGTAGGAGTACTCAAAATTTAAGCATTATTTCAGGATGTAACTCAAGTGCCCGATTTCATTGGACCAAAGCGATGATAATAATTGACGAGTTTTCTAAAGCCTGATTTACGTTTGAGACTTCCAATTTAGCTAAGGTTTACCCAACTGACCCTCCCATGGACTACAACCTTGTCGTGGTGGAAGGGCTTGTGTGTTCCGATGACCCCTAGAGCTGTGCTGGCGGGAGTAATAATAATTACTCCTGGAAGGGTCACCCATGCCAGATAAGTCGAAGGTTAGGAGCCAGACGAAAGGTAGTCCACGCAGCGTCTGTTCCTCAGTGAGGCGGCTGCAATGGCGTCTGACCCCAGTGGGGCGGCCATTAAGTGATGGTGTCACGTTAAAAACACTATTGAGGAAGGCAACGGGAAACCACCTCAATTATGATTCCCAAGAATATTATGATGGGCACTATAGAAGCATTAGTTGCTCAGTCAGCCAAGGGGTTGCAAGCATTGTTGAGTGAATTGGAGGTTCAGTGCGAAAAATATGGGATGAGAATCAATATTAATAAAACAAAGGTTATGCGATTTTCCAGAAAGAAAAAGGCTAAGCTAAATATTAAAATAGGCAGGGAAAGAATAGAGCAGGTAGAGCAGTTTACATATCTCGGAAGTGTTTTGGACCAATACGGTCAAAGTGGTAGGGACGTAAGGAGAAGAATTGCGCTAGGCAAGGAGGCTTTCTCAAGGAGGAGGGAGTTGATGACGGGGACGTTGAGTAGGGATGTTAAGACAAGACTCGTAAAAACTCTGATATGGAGCGTAGCTATGTACGGCGCGGAAACGTGGTCGCTGAAGCAGGAGGATAGACGTAGATTGGAGGCTTTTGAAATGTGGGTGTGGAGAAGAATGGAGAAGGTGAAATGGACCGAAAGGAAAACAAATGAGGAAGTACTGGAAATGGTGGGTGAGGAGAGGGGTTTGTTGAGAGAAATTCTATGGAGGCAGGAAAAATGGATGAAAGGCGTATTGAGCGGTAGTGGAATGTTGAAGAGGGTAATAGAGGGGAGAATGTTGGGCAAGCGAGGTAAGGGTAGGAACAGGATAGGGATGTTGGACGGGATGAAGGGAGGAAAGAAGTACACCGAGATGAAGAGGGACCTGATATAGATTAGTTTGCTAGGTGGGGAGTCACAAAATGTTTATTTGATAGTTGTGTCCATCCAAAAACCTACCTTAACCGGTAGATTACCTAATAATAATACCCAACTGAAACATTGTCACATTTCTTCGTAGATTCGGAAATTGGATAAGCTCGTTATCTCGCCAACTTTCCCAGATGCAAACCACTGGCCAAAACAGTTATTTAAGAATGTTTACCCTGAGGGAAATTAAAAATGGCCAGTTGCCTTCAATATACATTTTCACCTTCATGATCTTGATTTAAATGAACGGGTCTTTGTACAAATTAAGACGATTTTTAATTTAATTGATTTTTTAATCCGCACGGTATTGAATTGAGAGATTTTGTTTATGATCCAGTTGTTATATTGATATTTGGACTGGGGTATTTTAACGTCATCTAATAAGTCAACACACTATTTTTGTTGATCTGGGTAGACAGCCAAAGGAAATCATTTTGCTACAGTGAACAAGCATAAAAGCAGCTCCTCTTTATGCGCTTGGCAAGGCCTGCTAGGTAAAAATTCGTTCACCGAGGAAAACCATGAGCGCCATGTCATTTCCCAATTTCCAACTAGCAAGGAATGAATGTTTTTATTTTAGAATTTCAGTTCTGTTAATCAATCATTCACTAAGAAGAAAAAACATATTTGCACAAAGAGTTATTTCATTTCTTCCATCGACTCCCACCCCTGTTTCGGGCAACGGGTCATTCCACAAAGCACGAGTTGGTAAATGTGACTGGCAGGAGATGATCCCATTTCCTTCACTGTTCATGATATTCCTTAATAATATGGGACAGGCTCAAAATTTAACAAGCCATCATCATTTTCATTACAAGAAATTTTCTGGCGGCGGTGAAAACACTGATGGCAGATAGAAAGGCGTTATAAATCCCAGTACCTAAAAATCTATATACGTATACGAGTACCGAATACTCACACACCGAAACTTTATGGGGCGTTGTATCTTAAAAATATGATGAAATCGATGAAAGTCACAACTATAAGATAATTCTTCAGCGTACATCTCTCAATCATCACCATAAATAATGAAAATACTCAATAATCAAAATACTCAACGTATGACGATGGAAGGCCTTGGATACGTCAAAGGACGTGATAAGTCATTGCGTGACGGACTTCATAATATAGATGCCAAATTTGAAGGAGTTAAATGCATTTAGCATGCATGCCAAACAGTTATCAGTAGTCACGACAGGAGCATTTTAAATAGATTTAAATTTTGCAACCAAGAGATTTAATCCCTGCGAGCTTCAAAATCTTAATGAAACCCCTTCATTTCTGGAGGCATGCAACATACTTATTCAAATTTCACCACACGTGTTTTTATTTGCTATTGCCGAGGGTCATACATTTTTTTACAACTAATTCTTCTATTATTATTTATTTTAATTCATTGAACAATGCAAGCCGCGACTAGGGTGTGTGGCAGAGGGTGATTTCACAGCAGATTACTTTTGGCCCTAAATACTTTTCCCCCTATCGCGGTCGGACAATCTAATCACTTATTGTTCGAAGGAAAAATGATATCTTGAATCAAAATGTTCTACACTCAAGCTCCCTAATTTTATTAGAATGATCTCTCCTGCCGCAGTTCAATGATACATTTTCAGCATCATCGCTGAGGGGTCCAATTTATACAAGAGATATAATCGGTAATTTAACCTTTTCGTCACGACTCCCAAATACTCTTCAAATAAATCCTCATTTTTTTAGTATGACCATGTATTGAACGTATATGTTTCACCCAGGAGATGTTGTGAGTAAAGGTAACACCTAAGTTTTTAATGTTCGGTATTACTGCTAATAGTTCGTACGTGCGTTAGTAACGAAGTATGTTCCAGACTGCTAGATTAGCGCTCTCTTCATGAGAGAACGTGTGATTGGATACGTCGGGGTACTGGTGAGCGATTAACTGTCCCGAAAAAGGCTTGAACGTGACCTTGCGGTGGCGCTTATGTTTCAGCACTGAAGTACCACCCAAGTTCGTTTGCAAAAAAATGATCGATTTCGTGTGAAAACACTTGTTCCAGTCCGACAGCTGCACGGACACCCACGGCCGTGCCCAAGGGTCCTCAGATAAGAGGTCTATAAATCCCGATTCTCGACCCAAAAACACCAAATGCACTCATTTCATTGTTCCTTTTGACAAAAAGTCCAATCGCTTTCCCGTAACTTCAACCCTTAAGGGTAAAACGACGTCTGGCACACGATGCTAACGCGGAGAGAAGCCGATAAACTTGCCTAATTCATCTGAACAACGCGAAAAGCTTCATCAGAATTCGGCTTTATGATTCATAATTCTATATATTTTATCCATGAAACCATGATTATGATTATTTTGCAATTTTCCAAACAGGATTCATTCCAAAACTAAATTAACACTGGAGTAAATCTTGCGGAAAAGGTGTCACGACTACAAGAACCTATGGACACCCATTTCTTTCTAATAATTATCTTAGGTAAGCCATCAAATTTAGGTTTTGGTAGCTTCCCGACAGATTCCTCGTATTTTCCAAATATATTTTTCTTCTTCAGTTCCTCGTAATTTTTGCCTACGTCCATGTATCCAAAAAAAAGTCTAATTCTCCTCTTCCCGTGTGCGTTTATTCAACATTTTCCTTTCAATTACGGCCCTTAACATTCCATTACCTCTCAGTATTTCCTTTGACCACTTTTTCCGTCATATTCGAATTTCACTTGGAAACTTTGTCTCTACTCACGCGTTTGAAATTTCGTCGTTAAGTCTTCCTCTATGTCGGACTATACTTTCCATTATTTTCTTTCTTGGACGAAGTAATTTTTCCGATAATTTCAGTATTACCACGCCAAATTTCCTCCAAAAAACTAACCAAATCCGTAAAATTATGTGCCTGCTCAAATTCATTCTCTCCTCTAATTTTTAAATCAGCTTTCTCAGATCGACAGGACTCCATCACTTTCATTTACTGAGATTATTATAATCTTCGTACAATAATTCCCGCAATGGCTCCGAATACCACTCAGTAGTAAACGCATATTCTTGGTTTCCCAACTTTCGGGGGATGATATGCAAACTTACTTAAGTGGCTAAATCACCTCGCCATGCCTCGCCACTTATATGCCATGATCAAGCCCTTTCGACGTCACCTTTAAAATTTCATCAATTCAAGAACCACCGGCGTTAACAGACAGCCCGGTCACAATTATCTGCCTCTCACTGCCCATCCTGGTTCTCCCACCACTACCTCTACTCATATCCTCTAATTCATAAACAGCTTTCGAATAAGTCTCCTATGGCTCCAGTCAACCACTATATTCTACAATATTTCCATCAACTTGGTTCATCCACTCTACTCTGTGAAATACCATCTCGAATCTCACGAAGTACACAAAGAGAACTCGATTATCCTGTTTATATTATGTATATATTATACAAAAATTCAAAGCATAATCAATATTTAAAAATACCAAACATTCACCCGACCACCAAAATTCTTTAAAACAATTTTAATGTTAAAAACACGCTACAAGAGCCTTGGAAATTCAGGATCACCATCAAAGGTGTGCTAAATCTTACGTAAAAAAATAAATTTACTGTAAAAGTCTTGAATTGGTGAAAATTCATTTCAAAGTGGAAATATAAAAAAAAACATTTAAAGTTCTCCAAAATAACTTAAGAAATTAAATATTATCTTTGCTTTCTACAGAATTTCTGTAGAAAGCAAAAGTAATATTTAATTTCTTAAGTTAAACATGGATTTCTACAAAGTTAAGGCCTCAACCATTCAGTGCATTCTCCAAAATACGTTGTGAACGTTAGTTTTTTCATCTTTCTACGAAAGGTAAAAAAAATGGGTAAAGGGCGATCAATTAACAAGCTTCACTCTTAAGGGGTCCTTCGTCACATAGGTTCTTCACAAAAAAGACGGATGGAAAAATAAGGGTCAGCACAAAACGTCCCTAAGCACAGAAGATGCAAAAAAAATATACTTTCAAAAACATACATGCTGGGAAATACGTCAAACCGACGAAAAAAACTGAAAATGATGAATTGTCAATGAACGTAAAAACCCACACTCATACTTCAGTCCCCAGATGATTAACCATTCTCACGACCCAAAGGCCATTGAAAAGAGAGAGTGTTCTCTTGTAATTATTATTATTTCATTTTCTCCTAGTTGCTGAATGAATTAGTTAATGAATTATCCCATTAAAATGGTTTCATTAGGAATAACCATGACTCTGATGGTGTATGAACCAAAACTACAGGTATCAACCAAAGGTTGGTTTGAGAGGTGAGGGTAGAGTCCATCCAATATTAAACCCAGAATCTGGTGAAATTCGTGCGTCAAGGTAATTAAAGAAGTTTCTTTACTTGTGCCAACAAAGTTTTCCCAGGAACTTGGTACTCGAAAAATTACCCAGCTTGGGCAAAGCTGAGGGTGCCCCGAGGAATCACTAAGAATTGAACCCTGACCCCTCGATCCCAACACTCTAATAGCTGGACTATCACGCCACACTGCCGGTGTCTGAACCAGGTGTTAGTTCATGTTTACTTCTTTCCCCTGCAAAAATCGATTGCTTCCCCTCCGCAGTCATTCCTTATTCCTAAACCGTATCATCTCTTAACTGACTTCCATCTCTCCTTTCGTCCGCTACTCCGTTCTAATTCTTCATCTGTCTTTAGTGTTTCCTTCTCTAGAAATTTTCTATTATTTCTTATGATTATCAAAACAAAATATCTGCTTCCTCATCTTATAGGATACTCGTCGACCTGTACATCTGAATTATCGCTACCCCTGTAAGTCAGATTTAATTTCTACCAATAACATTCCACCACTCGCTAGACCTATATTCATCAACTTTTACCCCAGTTACCAATTCAGTAATATTTATACTTAACAATGACTCTCCTCACTATGAAACACACTCACGGTGAAATTCACACACCAGGGTTGATATTTTCCCTGTGCCGCCTATGGTTTCACAGGAAGTTCTGTTACCTGAAAATGCACGCAGCTTGGGTGAAGCTGAGGGTGCCCAGAGGCGTTCCCGGGAATCGAACCCAGGCCCTGCGGTCATATACTTAAATTTAAAATATTTAGTGTGACATATTCTCGAATTTCCTTCCTGGCGGAAGACGACATATTATGTTAAACATGTCATAAGTTACGATTGCAGTAGTGGAGGGGCTTAGTGATCTGCCTAAGCTTGCTGATCATAGACAATTCGTCATCGCAGAATCTGGATTAAATTATCGAGTCTCTGTGACAATGCGTAACTAAGTTACAAGCGTTTGAATACTTTTTCAAGGAATTAACTTTTTAACATTCCGTGGATCTGCTATAATTAGTGAGACGACCACCCGGGCAACCATCTGGTATCCGATCGAGTTGGCCTCCATATCAGATGTGCGCCTGGGTGAGCTAATTGGACGGGCTATCTTGCATTTTCAAAATTAATTCCCACAGAACCACAAATTGGTGGTGAGGCGTGGCAGAAGGAAGATTAAAGTGGTAGGGATCCGAGTTGGAGGTCTGCGCCGATTTCGTAGTGAAAAATCTTTGTAGATCATGATAAGCAAGAACGTCCCCTGACACTGACCGCTGAAAATTACGTAATGCGAAATGTAAAGGGATAGACCTAAAGGGCCGAATAAACCCGATAAGTAATATCAATATTTTAATAGAACCAAGTTCAATTTTAAATACTTCGAAGGATTAAAAAAAAATGATGATGATGATGCTATGCTATAACGAAACCTGGGTCGTGAAAATTAAAAAGTTTATGTGGAAAAGTAAAGTGGTTTGATTATTAAAAGTCAGTACTTCGAAGGAAAAAAATTCATCTCAGGAAACTTAGTCGTTGGGACGGAGGATGGAGAAAATAAAATGGGTGGAGAGAAAAACAAATGACAAAGGTCTACACATGCTAGGAGAAGAGAGAAGACTATTGGGAGAAATTTCAAGATGGCAGAAGAAATGGATGCAGGACATTCTGAGAGAAATGGGATGCTGAAGACGGAAATAGAGGGGAGATATTTGGGAAAACGAGATAGAGGTGCAAAAGAATAGGCATTTTGGATGCAACTGAGGGAAGTAGAAAGTATCCAGAGCTAAAGAATACATTATGTAAGGAGCAGTATGGAGTTTAGGAATATTTTGTGTTTTGTTAGACAGGGCTTGTCTCGCTTTGCACTTGTAAAGCACTCAATAATAACTGCAATCGCCAGGCTGTCTCACTGACTACTGACGGAAACTTGAATTGTTAAGCAATATGTACAGAAACAAAGAATAAACTATTTTTTTTAAATTGGCTTGATCATGTGCATACATTTGATTTGCGGCCGAGTACTCCATCCCCACACACTTTACGCAGCCCTGGTCTTAAACCACTGCAGTGAGCTAAATATTTAAAATACTCGTCCAATTCCAGGGGAAGGAGGCAGTCGCTCAAATCAAAACTAGTTTCATAGTACGTAGTGGATTTCGTCAGATTTGCCTTGAGGATTCCAACGGGACAGATATGACGGTCCCAATCTCATGTAATCCAAAAAGTTTTAAATCCGATCGCTTATACGTATTTCGGCACTTGGTCACTTTCAATTTATATCGTTAAGCACTTTTCATACAAAATCATTCCGTGCATTTAATAATTCGTTTAACACCTTATTAATAATGCTTTCGTAATTAGAATACTCGAAAAACCATACATTTATTTTTTAACATGGAAATAATCGAGACTTAAAGACTGAGGGTGTGTATTTATATTTCAAATTATTTTTTGTTTTCAAGTTTTTAAGCTATCCAGGAAAATTCATCAAGGTGACAAAAATAATCAAGAATAATCAAAAGAAAATATAAAACTTAAACTTAAAGAAAGAGAAAATTAACGGAATTCGTCGAAAGGCTACTAAAGCGTTTGTTGCTAAAAGGCTTTTTATTGGAATATTTTCCTGTACGAGTAATTATTTAAGATATTAACTTTTTTACACATATGGCTAAAAGCTGATGGTATTTGTCTGACGGATGAACATTAAATGAAATGGTCCATAACTTGCTAACTAATATCTGTTAAACGTGTACGATAAATCATTTCATGGAGTGTGACAAGATGCAAACCCACAAGAGACAGCAAAAATATTACTCTAATGAAAACAAACTGAAGATATGGGAAGCAAAGTTGGAGAAAATTAGCTCGAACAAAATCTCGAGAAGTAATATAGAGCATACCTGCGTCATCGAGCACAATAGATAAAAACTTACAACGCCGCTAGTTTTACTATGATCAGCTATTTTCAAAGCAGCATTTACGAACGTGCATAGCCTTCGGAGTTGATGATGCTGACTTGGAGCCTATTGAATTTCAGGAGAGAAGGCCTACTACGTATACAAAATCATCTGTTAGAGGCACCCCACTGAAATATAGCCATTGGCTTCGAAAAGAACATACGACCATCCCTCGTATCATCCCTATTCCCAAAAAGAAAATGACAGGCAAACCTGCAACTTTCAAGCAATAGACTTTCCAGCTAATGTATCAAAGACCTTGACAAAAATAATATGCTAAAGGATTGAGCGAAAAGCAGAAGTTTTCATATATGAATATCGATTTGAATTAAGGAAAATTCAGGGGAAAGAAAGTGGACGAGGACAATCATTTACGGAAAAGTGAATAAGAAGACCCGGATTGGACACAGAAAATACTGAAGAAAGCCGTCAAATGAAAGAAATATATGGACATTAAGAGGCTAGACGAAAAGAAAATTAAAGGAAGAACTGTGTCAAACAAATCCTAGGATTAATAAATATTGATGATTGCTCTCCTTATACATATTTGTATTTTAATTGATCACTTTAAAGTTTTATTCCAGCCTTCTCTCATAGTATACAACCGCCTTTCCTACAGTCAAAGTTTCCTACACCTAATTATTTTGTCATAAATAATATCGACGACACCTAAAAATATTTCCACTTTATTTAACAAGTTCTACATTAAGTTATAATTATCTTGTCAATCTACTATTGGAGGGTAACTAAAATTCCCTTCAAATTAAATTAACTTAGAGTAACTTATATTTCACATTCTTTCTAATTAAGCCGTTTGGGGACGGAGTAAAACTTAGGGATAATGCAAACAACTTTTGGCCATCTAGATGCATTATATTCGGGTGAACGGAAGCATACGGTATTCCTGCGTTTCTCTGAGGATTAGTCGCCTACCGTAAAGGAGAAAGTTCTCATTTCAATCTCGAAACTATGTTAATAAGTTTTCTCCCCCCCCCCCCCGTAGTCACACTTTGGTGAACTTCAAGTCAGTTCTGGAATGTATCTCAGAGATAGTCAATTTTCAATGCTTTTGATCCCCCTAAGATATTCAACTTGACGAGAAACTTGCCGATCATCCCATCCATTTTAACTAGGTAAATACGTCCACTAGAACAGCTAGCCAGCTTTGGAACTCTCGGAAAAATAATTCGCCATACCTCGAATATTAATTACAAAAGAGTAACGAGCCTAAAAGATCTAAGAGAATAAAAATATATATACGTCATTTTTTTGTTACGGTTACACGGCTTTGTATTCTAAGAAATACCGCTCAAAGATACAGAGATACTATGTACCATGTTCACTTCCTATTACCAAACTTTTGGGCTGAGAAAGGTATAGTTTTTCGACTATCTGACTGAAGCCCTAAATCACTGGAAGAATATTTTTAATGCACAAGTGCGTTCGTTAATGTGAAAGTGTGTACCTTCAACCAGTGATGTTCAGCCCAAGAATTATTTTCTTCAGCAAGCGAATCTCCTTTGTTATTAAAAACGAAAAATCTTAGTTTTCCAAAGTCACTTAATATGAGGGGCTTGGAATAAGCATTCGAAAAATATTGACTTATTGCTATTTTAAGGTACATTTTATGTACTTACTTAATAGTCTTATTCGTCATGAAATGTTTATTGCAGCAATTACACACCAAATTACTAAGACGACATCTTGGACTTGGACAAACTTCTTGGAAATTGTATTTTTCAGACCAATTTGTACCAAGGGAACTTGATATAATTGATATGAAGGTGAATAGAGCTCTGGGATACTGACTGGAGGGACTAGATTCGATTCCGAGTGAAGCCTCTGAGAACCCTCAGCTTCACACAAGCTCTATGATTTGTAGGATACCAGATAGGAAATAATAGGCTACTATACTTCATAGGAAATAATAGGCTGCACATTGAAAGGAACTCGATCCGCTCCTGACATACAATTTCGTACATCGTTGAGCTTAGTTTTTTTTTAACTCTACCCTTACCTATCCAGACTACTTTCGGTAGTAGTAGTAGTTACTGGGGGATACGACAGACAGATAAGATTATTTGCGTCAATAGGTATATACCACACTATGGAAATGGAAATAAGCCAATTTTCAGGCATTACAATTTTGGCGTCTATAAGTGATTTAATAATTATATAATTCTTAATTGCCCCAAATAATAACCAAATGAACTTATCGACAATTATTATAGTTTTAATATGTTTGATAATCTTTCCCCATTACATAGCCTATTCCGTAATGCCTAATTTTTCTCGAAGAACAAGGAGTGCGCTTAAGTAACTAGCTTGTTAAAACTCGTTTGAGTGCCCTCTGATAGTATACTCGTGTTGATGTGATACACATTTAACTAAATCGACAAAGTTTAGCTAGTTAGTTGTCGATATTAATCCGTGAGGCTAATCTGACTGCACTAGAATTTCCTCTGAAGTTCCCACAAAAAGTTGCCTTCGGTCGAAAACATAGAATACTTCCAGAAAGTGAATTAGCCTGGTTTGGGATCTCTAACTTTTCCGCTCTCCCTTAGGCTGCGTAACTGGCTGTGTATAACGTACAACAAGTGAATTATCTCATGGTACCCAAACAGTTGATTACCATACATATGACATATTATCCAGCTTCCTTCATTAACAGGGGTCACATTTTCAAATATTTTATAAATACCGTATTCACTGGACATTCTATCACTATTAATAAAACAAATCTTAGTGTTTTTCGTTAAATTAGGAGGTATCCCATAAATTCTTAATGGACACGAAAATTCAAAGAATAATCTCTGCATGATTGAATCACCAGGCGCATGCCACACGTATATCCTCCCACATGTACACAATAGATAATAAAAAAAGAAGTTCACATATTTTAATAATTATCAAAATATTCATCTGCACTCAAAATCTCACAAATATATCTCCAGTGACCTTAGCGCGCAGCTGGATACATTTAGTACTTGGCTTCACGTCATTCAAAGGCAAATACGAAAATACGTACATGTTAAAGCCGCAAATTTTAAGAGTATTTCCACGTTCGCCTTTCATCGATCGAACTTCATGTGTACTCTATTCGATCAACAGTTCCATCCAATTTTGGGAGTTTTAAGAATAAGTGTAAAGCAGTCACTGGGTGATTAACTTCATTGGCCAGTGACTATTATACTATTGTACTTATAAAAATATTGTATGTATGTGATGTGGACGGAGTGAGAAAGTGTATTACAAAAGTGAATGATGTGTTAACGGTGAGTGATTCTGAACGGTATATTACATTGAAGAGAGGGTGATTATAGACAGTTCGTAGCATGAACTCGTATGGTGTAAATCTAATCCTTGTGGGATGGTAAAGGAGCCATTGGTAATCTAAAAGTGTCATTGTATATACCAGTATTTTGTCTCATATCTGTTCTTCTTGTGTGTATGTGCATTGTAAGAGTGACCAGTGATCAGATTGGACCGTTGCCACCAGGACAAATGCCTAATTGCAACGTGGTTTATATAATAATAATAACAGCAACATACAAATTAAGTTGTAGTATTTCCTTGGATCAATATGCATCGTAGAATTCAGTAAGCGAAGCTAACGAAAGGATTTCCCGGAGAAAATTGATCGCATGAGAGGAGGGATGGAGAAATTTTGAACACGACATTAAATGCAACTATGTCGTGAGACGTGAATAAGTGCCGAAACCGCAAATCAGGATGATGTCAAATACACACACCTCTTCTCATGAGGGAGAGAATGGAATTATTCCCCCTTTCCCACATTGTGGTTTATTTTTCTGACAGAAGCATACTCCACGCCTGTTGATCAAACCATTACTATCAATTAAACTTAAATATTTCGTTGGTTTGAAACCGTAGGAGGCGTTCATGGCACAAAATTACCAAGAAACAAGTAAATTCCTGAAAATGTTCACGTTAATTTGGATTTGACTTGACGAGGAGTATTTTACGCACCAAAATAATCAGTTTCTCACTTGTTAATTGGTTTCCCGTCCATTACTCGAAGTTTAAACAAAAAAAATCTTTAAAGAGGTCATTGGCTTCATGTTGATCCAGCTGCTCTCCAGTGACTGAGGGGAGTAGCTGAGTAAAAATAAACGAGTTACCCGTAATGATTACCTCTTAGGAATTTCGAACTTGTAATCGTTGAATTTCGAAAAATGTAACTATTATCTGCAACCTACTCATGATTACTACTGAAACTGAATCCTACTGAAACAAGTCGGTGTATTTGAGTAATAGCAATTTTATTTCAATCTCCCACAGCGCATTCAACTAGTTTTGTTTAAATTCCTTCCTGCTTTTGGACATATAGTTCCATCGATCGATGTCCAAGTAGGAAGTTTCAAAACCAGCTCTTTCTTCAAAACGAAGTACCATGATTAGTAAAATCAAAGTAAATAATTATTTTACTTACATCTCTCTACTTACATCTTGGTTAACATCATGACAGACAATCCACATGTATATGTATGAACCTCTTTTAAAATAGTAGATTTAGCTTAAATAAGTGTAGAACCTCGTCGCATTGAACACAATGACTAACCTACTTTAAAATTTGATCCAAAGTAACTGTACTCTACTCGTAAATGTAAATGGTCACTTTTATCAAGTTTAATTGATTCTCGTACGATTGATTGCAAATTCAGAAGTGACTGCGACAGAGCCCATCTACTTTATTACGATATTCTTCCCATCACTGCTGTTTTCGATGAATGTGTAACGTTAATAGTTCGGGCTAGAGTGAAGATTAGCTTATGGCGTTAATCCATGACAATTTCACCACAAACATCTTTTAGTAGTCAAGTTAATTAATTTGACTTTAATCTACTACTACGTTTTCCTCTTCATTTTCTCAAGTTCAAAAGCGTAGAAATCTTTTGATGACTACGTTAAACCTCACTCAAAAAAAAATATTAATTCATCAAATCTAAATGCTTCGAGCGGGTGCCGACGTTCCCGCAGTCAGGCGACACGCACCACGCGCAAGTTGGCTCCGCTCTGAAAATTTTACACCCCGCTCGTTCCTCCCACAGCGCACGGACGATTACTCCCTAAGCCACGCCTGTCGAGGGAAGGGGCGTGGGGGGGGGGGGGAGAGGGGACCGAAGAGAGAGAGAGAGCGAGGGGTCAACAGTGGCGGATTTGGAAAAAATCAACAGGAACAAAAATAATTCAAATTCTGTTACAACAGTTTTGCCTTGAAAATAAATTTGAAAATCGCGTTCAAATTGAAATTAATCGTGCTAATTTATATACCGGAACACACAGCTGAAGATATTTTTAAGCACAGGGACAAAAGTTACTGAAAAGTAGTGTTCGACAAGTGATATTAATTTAATCAAAACAAAAATTAATCGTCGAGGTCAAGGTCTCCATTTACACCCCCCCCCCCTCTTTTACCAACGGATCCGACCCTTTGGGGTCTGGGCAAGGACTAAGGGGACCAAAGGAAGGGAAGGTATGGAGAGTGGGGTCGCCCGGAAATCACCCCGCTTGGATTGGAAGGAGGAATGGTGGACACTGTTTGGGAGAGTCGTGTGTCGAAAGGCTTAACGTGAAGTGTCACCCCCTCGTCGGATGGCTTAAAATAACTAATGGCCGGACGGATCTTTTTACACCTATTTCTCTCCCTTACTATCTCGGCCGAAACTTTCCCGTGCGTCCACGGAAGTGCTGGATGGGTAGTCGTGGTGGTGCGTTTAATGCGTAGGGAGGCATGGAGTGGTGTGAGAGATGGAGGCGGGGTTGAAGGTGAGACCGTGGGTAGTGATGGGAGAGAACCGGTGCCAGATTCAACCCGGCGGAAGCGACATGAGAGGGTTTCACACCTCCTCCCGCTACACTCCGCGGTGTCAAATCTGAGAGTAACTCGTCTCGACGCGGTGACACCAGTCGAGGAAGAAAGAGAATGCTGGAAAGGGGTAGAGATTATGACACGCGTATACGGAGGAGGAGTTGGAGAGAAGATGGAGGGGGGGGAGGTAATGCTTGAAAAACTCTCCCGTCGGCTCATGTCTGGTGGATTCTCGCAACAATATCACTACCCTGCTGCTTATCCCAATAAAACCCATCGGAACACCTGCAGCTTTTCCGCTCCATGAGTCGCATCTCATTCAAGAATATCCCAACAATCTGAAGGAATGAAAAACATATGAATACGTTCTTTTAGACTTCACTTCGTCGTCTCCTATTTTGGTTTATTTTTTGAGTCAATTTTTATGACCGAGGAGGAAGGATATAAGAATTTCTCAACGAGCGTCCCCGATCCCAACGCGTAAATCTCTCACTTCATCACTCATTCATGTTTTGGTCCCCATCTCTCGACCTTGCCTGGACGCTTATATTGCGTGCAGAAGCAGCAGGTGAAATCGAAAGTGTTTCATCTTTTATTTTTGTGATAGTGCGGGAAGGGTTAAAATCCAAACCACCAATGGTTCAGCAAAATATAATATCAAACATTCATCCGTTCATTCCAGAGGTTAAAAAAGTTGCAAATTTGCCGAAAGAGAAAAAAAAAGAAGGCAATCGTATCTCTGCGTTCATTATTCCAAAACTTCCAATGCACAAAAGTTTGAACCGGTACCAACAATTACCACATCCTTTCACCTAATTTTCTTTTTCGACAGCCGCACTTCTTTTCCGTCACTTTTCGATGACGAGATTACGGTGCAGCGTGACATTTGACATAAGGAAACCTATCTGATTTCTCATAAGATAACCCGCCTTCTTCGCTCACTAAATTTGGTGCCTTTGATGGCTAATGGGACACAACAAATTCGTAATTTCTACATGAATTTGGAGAACGAAATTTTTTATACGCCTTTAGAAAATAAATTTGCCCTGAAAGAGGCTTCAAAGATGAAATTATTTAAATTTACTTGAAAATGTCGCGAGTGAAAAGTAATCCCTGCACTGTATTTTAACAGCACACTAAATGAGCATTCCTTTAATAACGGAAACCAAAACTCTCATGGTGGAGATTTCGTCAACTATCGAGTTTTTAAGTTTGTAACGATAATAAATTATCAAGTTGATATACAGGCCTGTATACATGACATACTTATATATAACCAATTGGTCAAGGTAGGTTTTGATGAACCCAGGGAATTATCAATGCTACCCTTCTAAGCCCTGCCTAACGCGAAGCTAAATACCCAAACACCCCAGGTTCCAATAAACCATACTTCTCACTCTTTACCTTGTTTAACTAACAGTCAATTATTCTTCGACATAACGTTTCCTACCTTCTTTGAATTTCTCCATGCAGCTTTCTCCCTACTCCTACAAAGTCCATTACTTCGCTTATTTCCTTTCCATTCATCCACTTTTCAATCCCCCTCCACATCCACATCTCAAAAGCCTCAACGCTACGCTTTTCTCTTGAAACAATTACCCATCATAGAGCCGAACAAAACTATTTTCCACAACTAAGTCATACATGACGTAAGATCCAAAAACAACATTATCTTCAAGTTGGTTCTCAAGTATCCACGGTGTCTGTATGAGGGTAGGCTGAAAACTAATGCACACATGCTTGTAGACCACAAACAAAATGACCTTCAGAAGCACTCCTGGTGGCATGTGGAAGTAACATTCCCCCTCAACACGCATGCGCAGGTTTGAGGTTGTTACATTCATCCAGTGTATTTTGAGAAGCAGAAGTATGGAGATGTGTTCTCGTGCTATGGGGGAATACCAAAACCCTAACAAAGCTCCAACGTATACAATACAATTACATCTTCACAAGCAATCACACTTACAATGCAGTGCATTGGACATAGAAGTCTACTTGAGTGATTTGACAGAGTGCTCGATCTGTATTATGACCCAGTTGCATGTATCCAAGATCTAATATTTTGGCATTGTGCTTCGACACATACCATGTGTAAAATCTCTAAAGCCATTACACAGCACATTTAGTTGCATTGCGGAGAGAATACATTTTGAGAAAAGACCACAAGTTTAATTAACTAACGAGAGCTGATCAGTAAATAATATTTTTTCTATAATTGTGCAAATTTTATTATACTGTTAGTTAACGTGCATATGTGGTACAATTTTTATTTATTAGACTCCAATATTAAAACAGCAGCAGCCATTATGCAAGTTAAGTTTTTATTTACCTTTGCCTGCTTCTATTAAACAGAATTTTCCACGTTTTCTTTTTTTCCCAGCTAGTAATGCCCCATCCATATCACCATGCATTGTTTTAACTTAAAAGCACTTCATGCTTGGCCAAAAGAATTAAAAATGAGACTAGGAAGTCACTTGACATCCAAGTGATTGATTCTGGCAATACGGAATTAATGCATACGCAGGCATTTTCATAAGTCCAAAACACCTTCCAGGAAGTGACATAAACTGACCTTCACAGAGCAATAATTTATTCACCAAGTTTTAATTTGACTTCTATGATGTATTTTTAGGAAGCTGGTAAGTCACAACTTTCATCACCTACAGAGACTCAAATATAAACTCTCTATTTCATCATCTAAGCAGACCTACACTATTATTGGGCCTTCATTAAATCACAATACGCATTCAATTTTCCATAAATAAGCAGATGCTGTTCCATATTTAAGTCATACCCTAAAAATTAGCTTTAATATTCATATGATTTTCATCATCATCATTCACCTAGCAGGAACAAAACAACTTTTTTACTTTAAATACTTTCAAATATCCCATAATCTCGGTACCAATCCCTACAGGCAATTGCATAATTGGTAAAACTGCATATGTATTATTATGGTTTAACTTGGAAGTCTGAAAATTGCTACATTAAACAATTCATTGCAAATGCCTGGAAGTACTAACTCAGTACTTTTAAACAATACAATAGCTGCTTAATATTTAGTATCCAATCTTCAGAATAATGAAACCCAATGCACAATCTTAAAACAAACCTTATCATAAAAAAACTCTTTGGTGCAAGAACTTTATTTACTTTTTGGAGAACTTCAATTACCACTTGCAATTTACGATGAGTTTTTTTTAAGAAGAACGTCAGTTGATCATAACCATGTTATCTTCACTAGTCCTAATGCATAGAGGTCATCAAAATATAAATGGTACTCACTCGTAAGGACCAAGGTTTTCAATAGAGGAATGGCATCAAGGATCTTTGGAATGGAGCAATCAATGGTTGAATAGGGTTCAGGAGTGGTTTCCAATTTACTTTGAAATGTTCAATATGGGAAAAATGTCATTGGGAGTACCTCCAGGAGCTGTGGAAGGCAGAGTAACAGCCACATTAGGGTAGGCAATTAGGAAAAGGGTGCCATAGGGAGAAAAAAAGGTCACAGATACATGTAAGAAAAACCTTTAACCTAAACATATAGCTATTTTTTTCTCTAAAATCAGCAGATACACCTTCCTTCTCTTAGCCTGAAAGTGCTGGTACCTGAAGTTTTTCCATCTCTCAGACTAAGTAATAAGTTTAAAACACCTCATCTCAGTAAAAAATATCCCTAGTAATACACTTATTGTATCTCTTATTGAAGTTTCACACCATAATTTTTTCAAAACATGTACAAAATGAGAAATCACTGTCCCCAAAATCCATACCTAATAGTGACTTCAAGTATATATGTACTTTCTTAAGGTTAATTTTATATTAATAATTTAAGTTGATCAACAACTACAGAATCTTTCCAAGAAAGTGCAGGAGAAATCATGACAGTAACTTTTAACAGTCATTTGCTAAATTTGCATTACAATGCAACAATTTCAGAGAGTAAAAACCATTTGCCCTCACTGGGATTTAAACCCAGATCCCTCGATGTCCAGCCAAGTGCATTAGGCCAGTTAAGTTATCAAGGTGTCCTCTTACTCTAAATTTGTCAAAGGAAAACACTATTGTTTAAAGTTGGCTTTAAACTTATGGACTGTGATGCTTCACACAAGACCACCACCAATGCCAGTGACATTGTATGTTGCATTTAATCATAACATCTTGTTCCTTAAAAGCCCCCAAAATGTCGAAGCATAAGAGCCAGATACCTAACTTTTAAGACTAATTTCTTTGTTCTTTTATTAATGAATTTATAGTCAATCTTTGTTTGCCTTTAGCACATCAAAAGATTTTGAAATACAAATATTTCAAGAGCAAACTTTGTTTTCAATAATACAAAATTGCTGCAAAACATACCATGTCAAAATACTTCATAGCAATTAAGGCATGACATTATATGAACTGTTTAGAGTTGTTTAAAGATTAATACCAGCAAAAATGGACACTGCTGTCATTTTCTAAGAAGTATTAGCACCAAGTAACACTAATGTCATACAACTATATCAAAAAATATATTTACAACCCAGCTAGGCATAACTGTGTCCAACTTATCTTATGAATAAAATATTTTCATGTGATTCGAAGAGTACAAGGTCATTTTTTCTGGCATTATTAATATGAGTGACACAATCATCATGCATAAACAATGGCTTTTACTGAAAACCAATGCTTATATTCCAAGAGAGACATGTTAAAGGTACAGCAAATAATTAATTAAAACATAGACACAATGAACTAGTATAAGCTGCAACTACTGCATTCAACTGAAACTTTATCACTATATATCAAAAGTTATACAAAAAAACGGACGGAAAACATCTACAAATAATACTCACTCCACCTTACAAATTGCAGCCATTTATTATTAAAGTTCATAAATATGATGCTTATTTCAAATTGTCATAAGTAGTTTTAAAGCACTACCATTATTATTACATGGATCAATGTAATTGAACATCTTATCCCATACTTTTACAAAAAAACAAGTCTTACCGGCAAAAATAGTAGGAAATTTATTTCTACATTACAGTAATGCCTCAGCTGGTCTCCTCCAGAGAAACAACTTTTTTCAATGAAATGACAATTTGAAAAAAATATGTGATGCAGCCACAAAATTTCCATGCCTCATGTGAGGTCATATTACACTTGGCTGATAGAAAGACAACATATTACTTGTCTTATGTTACGCACCACAAAACAATCAATCAATGAGGCATTAAAAGAATAAAAAGTTTGCCAAGAGTTTGTCAGAAAATATTCTATCCTGTTTGATATCTTATGGAAAGCTACTGCAATGGCTGGCTAGTATTCTAAAATTCAAAGTCAGGGAGACTTTTGAATACATGTAATAAAGCAAAAGTGAAGAGTTCAACAGGTATTTTCTTTCTTTTGATTGGTTAAATTCTGTATTTTTTCACAAAGTTAATCACCAAATGCAGGCCAATTTATAATTAGTTCGTGCAGTCATATCTGCTGACAACCATGACAAAGAGTATTACCACAGTTCACAATAAAGTAATACCTTGGATTTATAATGAAAATTAATTGAGCAAAATAATGATACAGTGAAACCAAATAGATAAAAACTTCAATATAATTTTCCTAAATTCACATTAAAAAGACTAAAACTTTCTATGGACTTTCAGAATAATAATGAATAAATAGATATGGTTAAATATTTCACTTTTTTATCAGCAAGTATTCACTAAAATTAAAATAATTCATTTGAAGTATTTTAAATAATTATTGAACTGTAATTTTTCTCAATGTCAGATGGTATAACTTTCTTTAATTGAAATATAGGTTCATCAATAGTGATTTCATTACTTTTTGAGTAATCAACTGAAATAAAATCCCTTAATGGAAAATAAACCTGGAACTACTATTAAAACTGGCATATCAAATGTATATGTGCACTACATGCCTGAGAAAACAATATATTTTATAGATTGATACAGTTAATTCAAATAGTGAATATTAAATTCACTTAAATACCTTTCATCTAGTTCTAAACTGTTTCAAGAAACATAGAGTTCTCAATCAGGTACAGAGGTATGGACTGTTTGGAACTAGTTGAATGTTGGGAGGTCCTGGCATTTTGCATATCAAAACACTTTCCAAGCAGTTTGCCAAAAGTTGTGTGAAACAACTCTTTAGCAAGACTACAAGAAAAACAACACAGACATGTCCATTTTTTTATACAGAAGAGCTTGAATATGACCTGCTTAATTTCACTTAAACATTAACATTTCCTTTTTTGCAGTGGGATTTACTGTCAGTCTACGATTGGATGCTGTCATTCACTCGTACACAATGAAACACTCAGAAAACAATGAGTCACTTCCAGGTGCCAAATGTAAGAGAATATCACGAGTGTTTCTTCCCACCTCTACCACCACCCCTGCCACGCCCCTTGCCTTTGCTACCATCCATGGCATTGTCCTTTTTACTGCCACCCTTCCCCACCTCACCCTTGGAGCCACCTTGACCACCACCACGTCCACTAGGTTTCTTTATCTGTTCAATGAAAAGATAAAGCCGCCACAGTGAGTAAGGGGTAAAGGTTTAAATAAAATGGATTAAAGAAGTTGAAAAATAAAACATAATACAATCAAGCCTGCTGATATTGAAACATAATTAAGCCTACTGCAATGTAAACCCTTTACAGAGAGAAATGATAAAAACCAAAGTTTAGCTAATGTTTACTCTTTCCTTAAAAGAGAAACTGTGGGGAGAAAACCTCATTGACAGCAGCCTTATTAAAAATAAAAAAAAAGGAATTTTGCATTAGAGAACTTTTGTTTATGCCAATGGCATTTAACTTAGTTTAAATATCTCATTGTTAAGTATTACAAGAAGTTTTTGATGCACAGATAAGAGTTTTATTCCACCTATGACTGTGCCAATATTTGACCCAATAATAAAGGAAATACACATGCAAATGATTCTTTTCATAAGTTTGATATTGAGCAGGTGATACAACCAGTTCATGGACAGTGAAATTTAATAATTTGCTGCACCAAAAATGTAAACACCTTTTACAAGTTTTAGTTAGATAATTTAAAGATTAGAAAGGGCACATGGAATTTTTTCCAACAATCCTAAAATTCAGTCATTAATTTCATAATAATATTTACTTATCAGGCAATCCCCTTTGAAATTTGTCCAATTACCTAATTTCAGGAAAGGTAATCTACCATGCAAGACAATTTTTTGAATCCTTAAAAACAACTTTAAGTCAATAAACTCCTCAATTAGCCATGTTTACTTAGCAGATGAGGGTATACCTTGATCATGGCATCAGTATCAATGTCTTCTTCTTCTTCGTCTGCATCTTCAACGTCATCATCCTCACCCTCCTCTCCAAAGAAATCCTCCTGCGACCCTCCAGCACCACGCTTCTTCTTCACGGTCATGGTAACTGAATAGGGTGTCATTATGCCCTCTTTATTGTACGCTCGGGTGAAGGCTGCTTTAACCTGTTGCATACAATCAGGAATTGTCAATAAAATTTTCCAAAAACTGCGGAGTCCAGTTTTCAATTCTGGTTTCACTGTCATTTTCCCAACACACACAAAGTTATTTCGTGGACATGTTTAAATAAAAAATCCATGAAGAAAAGAGTGACATACATAATTTTTCTGACAAAAGTGATGCATTTTTATTTAGTGGGCAGAGATAGAAAGGCTAATGTAAAACAGGGTATGAATGCAAAATGTCTCATAAAATCACATCTTTAAACAATTATCAAAACTTTCTGTTCAAAGTTCAAAGCATTTTGAAGCTTTTTTCACAGTTTCCACTTGTGTGCAAAATTTAACCAAATGCACCAGTGCGTGTTTTTTTCCCTATAATGTATTTTCACCTGACACACACTCTCTCTTCTGATTGGCCATTGTAGCACACCTAACTAAAATACGAGGTGCGTTCAAAAATTAACGGGAATTTTTTCATTTCGCGGGCTTGGAGAGTCCGATTATCAAAATTTTTAAAAATTATGTTGGTATACATGCCCGTGAAGTATGATAAAACTTTCACCTGTTTTTATTGTGGACTTTGTCTGTGACAGCCACTAAGGTTAGATGTGTTTTATGAGCTCGGCGATTTTAGTTTGTTAAAAGAAATGGATTCAAGAATTTGTATCAAATTTTGCGTAAAAAATGAAATAAAGTGTAACAAAGTGTGTGAAATGTTAACAAAGGCCTATGGTGAGTCTACTGTGAGTAAATCAAGAGTTTACGAGTGGTACAAGCGTTTCCAAGGAGGCCGTGAAGACCTTGAAGATGATGAACGCCCAGGAAGCCCCAGCACATCAACATTCGATGAAAACGTGGAAAAAGTGAAAGAAATGGTTATGAACGATCGCCGAATCACAATTAGAGAGGTTGCTG
Organism: Hetaerina titia; assembly: GCA_037158775.1. Classification (NCBI taxonomy): domain Eukaryota; kingdom Metazoa; phylum Arthropoda; class Insecta; order Odonata; family Calopterygidae; genus Hetaerina; species Hetaerina titia. The sequence continues at coordinate 42,627,249 of CM073776.1, read as the reverse complement.
ATGATGTTGGCATATTGATTGGATCATGTCATGACATTTTTCCAATTTTTTGGGTAGGAAACGCATGGCAGCAAAATTCGTTCCAAAATGGCTTTTGCACCACGATAATGCACCAGCTCATACTTCATTGCTTGTTCGTGAATTTTTGGCCAAAAAAAATGCTGTAACGATGCCCCAGCCTCCATATTCACCAGATATGGCTCCATGTAACTTTCTCCTATTTCCATAAATTAAGAGAGCCTTGAAGGGCCATCGTTTTACAGCCGCAGATGACATTCAAAGCGCATCGCTAAAAGAACTAAAGGCTATCTCAAAGATCGAGTTTGAGAAGTGTTTCGGGGATTGGAAGAAGCGCTGGCACAAGTGCATAATCTCCAATGGGGACTACATTGAAGGTGACAACATCAATGTATAAGAATAAATTAATATTATTGTCCGAAAAATTAAAATTCCCATTAATTTTTTAACACACCTTGTATTTGTAAAAATAAATGTTTTATATTAAATCAAAAGCCCCCTAGACCTTGCAAGTTGATTGCAATTTCTTTTGAAAACTCTTTCAACTTCATCTACAACCCTACCTTTCACTAAAGGTACGAAATAAACTTCAATAACGAGCATTCTTAAAAGGAGAAAAAACACATGGCATTACATTGCAACAATTTCACATTTAAAATTCAACAATTTCAACCATACGGCATAGTTGTGCTTTCAACTTCTACTGCAAGTTGAATTCACTTCTTCTGAAAGATAACTAATGACCAGAGTCATGCTAATTGCAAACAATATCCATAAAATGTTTCTTATTCACACGTTGAAAATATTTTTTTAAATTATTATACTTTATGCTAAAATATAACATTATTTATATTGAATTTGAGAATATTACAGGATGTCATACATACTATATATACCTAAGCATTAGAGTGGCAGAGGCAAAACAAAATAATTGTGCTTCCCTAAATATATGCACCTTTCCAACCCTTCTTTTTTTATCTGAGGATAGAAAACTGGTCATATTACATTATTAAATCCTTTTGCATGACCTTTTTACATTTACTAATAATGTGCAATGGTATCATTAACATCAGTGCTTTTAATGCTCCATTTTCTTTTCAGTACAATGGCTTTATGATAACTGAAATATGATTTGGTCAAATCAGAACTCGGATGATCAATGTATCTTGCAAAAACCTCATCCATGTCTGAACCAGACATTTTGACGTCAACTATCCAGCCAGTAACTAGATTTAATCGAAGTTTTTCCAGAAAAAATTTACATTAGTGGTACTGTTTACTCTGAAGCAAAATTGACAATGACATTGCCACTTACTAACATAGAAATTTCATGGAAATTTTCCATGAGATATTGGGAATCTACTAACATACGTGGCAAATACCATGTGTGAATGAATTTTTTAACATCTTTGATGAATTATTGGGCAAAATGTAAACTGGTGTGAGAATCTCATCATCAGGCAATTCGAATTCTGCAGGACAAAATCAAAACGGCAGACATGTTGGTACTGATGAACTTTGTATTACTCATATTAATTTCCATATGTGGTGTTGCAATGTTGGTAATATCATTAACATTATGATAAATGGCTACACCTTCTATTCTCACACCCAGTTTCTTCTACTGAACAATGCAATTGAAATCTGGAACATGCTTTAAATCAAAGCATTCATCACTGTCAAGCATCAGCATAAATATTCATTTTTTAATAAATACAGCATAGATCAAATGCATGTCCTCAAAGGTTGAGACAATGTAATCAATACAATGAAATTATTCCTTTATCCATAATTTTGATCAATGTTTGGTCCATGGTATTCAAATAGGCATTGGAAAGGTGGGAAAACTCATTTCATAATAGAAGCACTTTGTAGCTGTAACGAGCTGCATGTACAGCTGTCTCTCTCTCTTACACATGCTTATTATCTATTTCTCTCTCCATTACAGGTGGGGACAGTCTGTTAACAGCTTGTGCACTGTTTACCTTTGCTTTCCCTTGGGTTTTACAGTAAGGTGCATACCATGAGCGATTATGTCATTGGTAAAGCAGTTTCACATTTAAAAAATTATTGGAATAATTTATAAATGAAGGGAACAACCAACCTTGCTTGACACCTGGGCCATTGGATCTGGTCTGCCTGGGAAGTTTGTCAACTCCATAATGGAGTCCAAGTCTTCTCGAAGTAGACTATAGCCCTGCATCACATCAATTGCCTCCCTGATGTGGACTCCACTGCCTCCACCACCTCTATTTTGCTCTTGACTCTCTTTAACCAAGGGTGAGATAACAGCATCTCTCAGATATGACAAATAATCTAGTTTAATGGACTCCTTTGAGGCTCTTGTGCTGTTAAAAAAAGAATACATCCATTACGGCAACGAAACTTTCACTGGAGTCAAAATCTTGCATCAAGTTAGTGCTGTAGAGAGCAATCTTATTTTATGATTTATGGTCACAGAAACTAACGCAAATTACACTAACTTAATGCAAGCTGACAGCAACAGCCATACTGTTCGGAATCTCAAACAAGTTCATATTTCAAGGTGGTGCTCAACAAAAACCTTTTATGACTAAATATTTGTGAACACAATTTCCACAAAATTTCTTTGCAATAAAAGCAAGATGAGCATCAAAAACTGCTCCAACAAAAATATACAACATAAAGATATTCTGGGTATTTTTGATGCCCTGAGTGGTCATTCAAATCTCTATTGTGGAGTTGGGCTGGGGTACTATCATTAGAGGCTAGAAGGAAAAAGAATAACTATCACTCACGCAATCCTAGTGTGTAGACTAATTTCCTGAGCTAATCTTTCCATCTTCCCCTTTGTAGAGGTCTTCCCCAAAAATGCAGGGAAGTCAATTTGACCAGTCAGTTGTCCCTCCATTAACGCACCAGGAATCACACTAGAAAATATGGCCTAGATGGACAAAATAAAATATAACTTGATTAAAAAACATACTACTATGAGAAGAAATTTAGTAAATATTCTGATATGGTATGCAATCAGCGAGATTTTGCATAAGGTATTGCAATATTCACCATAAATTATTGTTTAAGATTCCTTATAGTTCTTATATTTCAGAAAAGCCAAATAGATGGCACAAACATTGAAGTATTTAGCAAAATATTTCCATGTTATCATGCTCCTTAGCATAGTTTAACCCTCTTTGCTTAAATTGAATTGCATAGCTGAATCTCTTGCCTTCTTTTGTCAAATTTATTAAAGTAATTTTTGAAACAAATGATTCCACCATGGTCAGTTATGACAAACTGCAAGCAAGTTTGCTGGCGATCACATCTTTTGACATAGCAGTAGCAAGCAACATGATATTCACATCACAATTTAGTAATAAGCTTCATGATAACAATTCTGACTACAGCATTTTTCAATTAGATGACACATATTATATATAAGGAAATATAATGGAGTCAAAATAGGTTGCACTGACCATCTGAGATAAACACAACATTCAGTATTGAATGTTAGCCCAAACAGTTTGAACTTTCACAAATCAGATATAGGTGATTTTTTCAACCATAATTTTGGAAAAAAGTGCATTTTATATGTCATCGATATGGTATTTACTGGTGGAACCTAGTAAATGTAATGGGACTTAGTACATGTAATGTAACTTAGTACATTTTGCCAGGGGACAGTAAAATTGGACATTTCAACTTGGAATATGTAGTCTACATTGGCAACCATACAATTCCCCACAAGCTGCTACAAGGACATATAGAAGAAGTATTAAGACACCAGCCCTGCATGCATAAATATTATGTAGCATACAACTGCAAGTCAGATAATAGGTAGTTAGAAAAGTGACCTGTAGGCCAATTGATCTTGATAACCACTGGTCTAGAGAAACAAAAATAATGTAATTAAAATTAGCAATTTTCCACAAAAATAAAATTTATTAATACGACCAGTTTCAATGCAACTACATCATCTTCTGGTGATGTAGTTGAATTGAAACCGGTCGTATTAATAAATTTTATTTTTGTGGAAAATTGCTAATTTTAATTACATCATGTTATTCCACCATATCACGCCTGAAATGTCTCTTTTTATTTTAAAAATGATATAGTCCAATTGATAGCAATGAATATCGGTAATACTGAAAAAACATAGAAAAAAGTTAACCTGGGCAGGTAGAAGTTTCCATGAATTATTTTGTCGAATAGCTTTCTGAATAATATCCCCCATAGCCAAAGATTCAGTCGTTTGGGCCAGAAGAGAGAGTCTATCCTTCAAATTTCTGCAAGAATAAAAAAAAAGTAACACCATTAAAATATACTCTCTCAGCTAGCTTAAATCATTGCTTTTTCCACAAAATAAAGCTACAAACATGTACAATCTGACCATATAAAAAACGGATCCACAAATTCATTTCTAAATTAAAAAGCATTATTTTAACTAGCGTTCAACATTAAATTCAATTGAAATGGATGGTAGCAAGTAGAAAAGAACAGAAAAATTAAGGAAACTGTGGCTAATTCAATTATGAAAATAAATAAACAAGTTGCACACATCATGAACTTGAGATTCATATAATAAATAATTCAAATAATTCCTCAACTGGATCTAATGACATTATTAAATTTATATGATAAAAATGCAAGGGATTTTGAAAAGACCCTTAGTTTAAAGAAAATAATAACAGCTGATAAAAACTGTATTTACATGCTATTTTTTAGGTATTTCATGAAGTTATCAGAAACTACACAGGCAAATAAAAAACAGATGACATTAATTCAATAGATTAAAAAAGAGACCTGAACCAAGGTATTTCAAAGGTACCAAAAATCATGTCAGTTTAAAAGCAAATCAAGTATCATAAGTGATAAGTAGAAATATGATGAAGAAGGGTGTGGTAGAATGAATTAAAAAAAGAAAGAAATTGCACTTACCTTGCTGATTTTGGTGAAACTTTTGGGTAATTTTCAAATACAAAGAGGGGACCCAAGTTATAATCACAGAAGAAGAGTTCAGATTGTTGATTGATTGTAGAATTTCTTCTTTCTTCTACAGAAAAAACCTTCCTTAAAACATCCCATGGACCCTTTGATGAGAAAAATAAAATGCATTCATACTTAAATGTTTCTGTTCTCAAACATGAACCAATTACCAATGAGTTCATTGGATGAGCAAAATGCCTAACTTCAGACACACCTACAATTTTTACACTGTTTGTTTTCAAATGAAACTGAATTAAAATCACAAACCTAGTATTATTTCCTATATCATGTACTAATGGGTGGTGGATTCTTTGATAGTTGTTTCAAGACATTTCAAATATATTAATGGAAGCCACAGCCAGAGTACCCAGTAAACTAAGGAGTAAACCAAGATACATGTCTCATAGAAGGTGGCAGGTATGAAATTTTATTTGTATTCAGTACTTAGCACTGTTTGTATTCAATGTACCATGTTATTAACCATTACTTTTTGTCAAAAATTTATAATGGTTTAAAAATAAATTCAGAAAAATTTAGCCAGCTTTGAGCATGAGGAGTAAGTACATGATTTTAGAACATCCATACTTGCACCATCCAAAATCACGGCATGTGAAGGCTGTAAGGGAATTGATGAACTTGCATTATTTACGAAAAGTGAAGAATCAGGCGTGATGTTGTGGAATCGAGACATAATGAAAACTTTGTTGCAATTTTCCACAGTTAAAACTTTGTTAAAACTTTATTGCCGACCATGGTTTCGATACACTGTATCATCTTCAGTATCAACTTTTAACAAAGTTTTAACTGTGGAAAATTGCAACAAAGTTTTCATTTTGCATTATTTAGTTTAACTAACCAACATTATCTAGTTTAATTTACCTTGACAAACCAATTCCCTTTTTATTAAACATGAATATAGTCATGCACACAGTTGTTGTTGTGGACACAAAACTTGGATTTGCCATCTAACTGAAAGCGAAAGTTGTTTTCATAATTACCAACGTCCAAATGTACCATTCACCAGGCTAACATCAGATATTATGGAAAAAATATAATTCTTTCCAATTACAAAAATTTAAGGGGCCACTAGGGACAGTTTTATTTGTAATGAAAAGGCAAAAAATGCCAGGTGTTTTTTTTAGATGGACATTTATGAAGCAAATTTTTTACAAAGGCTGATGTCCACCAATAACTGTTTGAAAATGTGAACATTTTTTAATCCAGCAAAAAGGATGAAAATAGCAGAAAACTGAAAATGAAATCATGTGAATACAGGGTTCCACATATTTTAAAAATAGAAATTTGTATGGGGTGCAGTAAAATTATGTAAATTGAGGTAAAACATTAATTCCATCAACATGAACTCCAGCAACACAAATAATGAGATGACTGTACATGCATAATGAAATTATTAAACTATTAAGCCAGCCAAACAAAACTGATATTTAACAAATTATTAAAACAGTGAAAAACAATGATGACATCTAAAAATAATGCAGAAATAAATTGTCTACGAAAATTTAGAGCTAATTGTAATTTCATATCCTTAACATATTATGAGAGCTTTTAGAGTTTGAAATGCAAGAATGAACTTCTAAAATTCTACTTTTACAATGTTTTTCAAATAATGCAATTTCATGAGGTTATTTTGTCCTTTGTATGAAGGAATATAATCATCACACTATTTGAAGATTAATTATTATACTGTATCCAGTAGTGTGAGCGATCATATGTAATAACAACTGAAAATTCAATGGCTTACCAGTCTCACATCCTTAAGAGATTCTTTCCGTTTCGTGGATGGGGCACCATCAGATTTTGCTATAGCATTCTTGTCAGCAGACCACATATTGAGCTGGTGAAGGACCTGCCGTATGTCCTGATTTGTTGAGGATATCAGATTGGCAAGAGCATCAGGAGCCACTTTCACCCCTTCCTTGAAGCATATTGACATCATTGCCCCCTGGATAAGATTAAGTAAAGAAATCAACAAAATTACTTATTTGTGATGAAAAAACAGAACTGTGTTCATAAAAATGATACTTGGTTGCCATGGATATTCACAAAGCAAGATAAGTAGAGGTTGATAAATTGGGCACTAAAGTGACAGAAGAAAAATCATAGAGTCGAAACAAAAAATATTTTAATTCCCAACTATTCCAAATACATGTATGTGTCACAAAGTTACTGAGATAGTTGAGGGGATACTATGTATGTAAAGGCATTTTAATGACCGAAATTTTCTCACTCACTCAAGAAATTACACTACTACCTTAATTCTCATTCAGGATATTACACTTCAATATTAATACCTAAAATAGGTTAGTGTTCAATGGCATTTTACAGGAATATTATTATTAGTCACTGCTACAAGTACTTTCTTGGAAATAAACTCTTGACATACATGTATAAGATATAAATTGACTAGTAGGCCATATAAAGAGTTCTTTGAAAGTGGTACATTGTGGTACTCGTTGACAATTCACTTGACAACTGCAATCATGGATAATGATCAAGGATTTACCAATCATACAATCATTGGCACTGGAAGAGCAATTTAACTTTTGAAATGCCACAACCCTCTGAAATGTTGACTTATGCAAGTGGACTCACCCGAATCTGTTCCATCCTAGGTCTCTGGAAGCGGAGGTCATAACAATGATTAACCAAAGAGCGAATTTTGGGGTGAGCTCGGTCATTGCAGATGCAGATAATTGGGATTCTCGAATCCTTGATGAGTTGGATTAATGCTGCCACTCCACCCCTGTCCTCATTCCCTGCCATACCGTCCACCTCATCCATCACTAATACTTTTTTCTTGCTCTCATTTTTCTTCTTGCCTACAATAAAAGCAACAATTATTTTGAGTTACCAGATGGGATAATTTTTCCATAAGCCATAGTTTTTTTACACTACTGTAAAAAGAAACAGAGGGGAGGAGGAATATTAAACTTGGTGTGTTGATTTATAGGGAAAGTTAATCCCTCACCACTGATCAGACACACATTCAATTGTAAGATGCTCACATTTAACCAGGGGCTTCTCAAAAAAAGTTTATAAGAAAATTAATCCTATCGCCAGAGACTGAATTTGGGAACCTTCAAATGCACACTCAGTCACACTGGTTAGCTCAAGTGGTTTACAGGGAGATATTCCCAATTCTAGGGGCTGGCTATAGGTTACCTTAACACCTGATGTGTTTACTAAGAAAAAGACAAATAGGCTTGTGAGTAAAATTAATCCAGATTCCAGGGATCAACTTTGGGGGGATACTTCACACACATGCACACCCACTCTCATTTAATCAGGTATTATGGAAGATTAATACCCAACACTAGAGACTATAAAGTTGACAAAACAATTGATGGCCTAATGGTGTTGTGAAAAATTAATATATTGCAAATATTATTACACATATAGGTTATTATTTTATATAGGTTATTACATATATAGGTTATTACACATATATATCACATTAAAGGTTGTGATGATTGAAAGATACTATTATTTAAGCAGTTGATCTGATTAAGTGCTTCAAAATAATCATGGCACACAGAAATTTATACCTTTGACTCAAATTAGCCATTTTGTAAACAGAACTTATGGTGCTTTGCAACTGTTTCTTTAAGGAGAAATTAAATGTCAGACTTCTCTACTCTTGCCATTCTCCTCGTTAGCAACCCTATCAATTTTACCCAAGTTGAAAAATTGTCATTCCATAATTAACTGAATCTGCATTGAGGATATAAATATTTTGCTTCAAACTGAAAAGAAACAATTGGGGGAAAGATGTAATTTCACTCCAAAATGAAACTAATCAATGGGTTCAGTTTCATTTCCCACCCCTGCTCAGGGCAAATTTCCATATTGACATCTCATTACCATTATTACCTATTAACTCTGTTCACTCAAGAGTATTTTACAATATTGTATCCGCCTGGGAAAATTGTGTGTAAAGTCTATTGCATTTTTTATAGTAACCACTGCACTCATAAAACTAGCAGTGGTCGATTCTTCTCACTGAATAAAATAATCTTTGTTTTATTTGCTCTAAACTTTATTATATTGCTACTTGTTTTAACACATAGGCAACTTCATCAGGTAGTAGTATAATAAAATTGAGTGAGAATAAATACAAAGTTTACTTATTAGGTGGTCATAAATTTTCACAAAGTAGAGTCTGAAGCCATTGAGAATTTAGTGGATTCTTCTGCTTAGCAACCATTGCACCATTTCAAAATTTTTAACCATCTTACCTGCTTTGAAGTATCCAGACAATGAACTGCTAGTGATTAACTCTGAAACTTCACCCTCTAGAAGCTTTTTGGAACGTGTATCTGATGCATTTAATTCTATAGCATCCATTCCCAATTCCTTGCAAACTAGAAGGGCAGACGTTGTCTTTCCTATCATAAGAAGACAAAAATAATCCATTTAAGGGTCACAGATAAATAATTTAGCATTGCACATACTTTACAGTATAAGAGCATTTTATCAAACTATCACACTTACCAGGAAACAAGATAAACTTAGTACCATCAGCCATGTAAAAATTGTGCAAACAAACCTAAAATTTTCTTTTAAAATTTATTTACCCTCAAGTTGGCCATGGATTTCTATGTTCCTGTATTTTTCATTTTAAGAATTTAATAATAAATCATGCGTTAAATTTGATATTTCAATACCATGTACGTAAACAGTATGCCATCTACTACTGAAATTAAGTTGATTTCACATTAATTTATGGCAGTTTAATAGAGAACTTTCGGGAACAATACCTTTATAAATTAACTGATAAAGTGTTAAAACATAATATTACCTATCCCTGGTGGTCCCGACAGCAGTGCTGCTTTGAAAAAACCTCCATCATCATTTTTTTCCCAAGGACCTAGAGTAGAAGAAAAAGAATGTTCAGAAGAGATCATTCAATATACCTTTATTGTCATAGATAAACACTTTTTAGATTATTATAAAGATATTCAAGCAATTTTAATTTCTCTTAGATGTAAATTTATGAGAGAAGGCTGCATGTTAATGCACTGTGTTCCAAACAGAAAGCCAAATTTCATAAAAAATATTTCAATTTAACCTCATAACTCATTAAGACTCATTTTTAGCAATGTATATGTATTATGGGAAGCATGCGACTATTGATGGTGGTTATGTGCAGATGATGACAATTCTAGAGAGAAAAATTTTACCCCTTTCAGTTCAAGTAAATGAGCATAATAGGAGGGTCATTATTGATTTATTTACTTTAATAAGTATATGACAAAGTCTGAATCAATCTTAAAGTCTACTCAAGTGAAAAATGACTTCTCCCAATGGTACTGCTCCAGCTAACACAATGGGGATCGGGTTGGCGCGGAGGCTAGCATACTGGCTTCCCACCCAGAGGGGTTGGGTTCAAATCGTGGAGGTGACAGATATTTTTCAATGGTATCCCGATCCCTACTTAAGATGCTTTGTGGAGAGCACTTTAGGTGAGTACACTGTCCATCAGATGGACGTTAAGCTGCAGACCCCTTGGTGCCTTGGACGCCAGGCTTCTCTCCATCCTTCCTTTCCCATCCACCCCTAATGGCGCAAATGACCTTAGCTGTTGGTCTCCTCCCATAAAAACTAATACTACAACTCCAGCTCACACTGCTCTTTCTGTTTACTCAAGAGCTAGCTGTAAATGGGAATAGATTATTCCTTAATGTGCATTACTCCTTAAAAAAACACCTAAACCCTACCCTTAGTCACACACATCAATTTTAACCACTAACTAAAACTCCCTCCATACTCTCAACGTCATTTTATGAAGATATACAGATATCCTTGCTCTTTCGACTATATTTCATCAGATGATGATGGTGATATCTGCTGAAACCATTTATGTTGTACATGTGAAAAAATTACTGTTAATACCAACCCCTACTTCATCTCCAGTGGATTCAACTATGAACAATGATGTAAATACAGGAATGATTTGACATTTGGACTAACATTTGAACTAAAAAATGGAAATGTGAAAGAAAGCATTGCCCACCTGGTCGTGGAGGTCTTCTCCCATTAGGACCATGGTATTTTTGCCAGTTTGAAAGCCAACGGATCAACTTATTCACATTTGACTTTTCACCCTGTTGCCCAATCACTTGCTTGACTGAGGTTGGCTTGTACTTGTCAACCCACATTGTGGAATCTGAATTATCTTGTAATGCCACTGAAGAAACTCCTTCATGTGATTCATCAACCTGAGCCTTCACTGGTCCAGAGCTACCTCCCTCCACTTTAATGGCAGTAGCTTGTGAACCTTTGGCTATTCTTATCTGATTTTTTTCATAGTTCTGTGACAGGTATGCTAATTTCCTTGAAAGACCTACTTTCTTCTCTTTACTGGGCTCCTCAACATTCATTTTCTGTCTCTTGGCTGGTGACTCCTGCTCTTCCTCTTTTATTAATCGCTTCCCTAACCTTTCACTGCTGGAAGCACTAGGACTCTTTTCCTCCACTTCTTTCGTCTTGGTTCTCACAAGATCCAGCAAACCGTCCTCTGTCAGCTCTTTAATACCAAGCTTCTTAGCCTAAAATTATACAATGTAATGATAATGAATGTGTCAAGGAAAGAGTAATTACTAAAGGAACACATGGAATCAACAAAAGGTCATGCACACTTCAAACTGTTATTTAGAAGTGCTGTCACAGCTAAATGTATTTCCCGACTACAAAAAATTTTTACTAGTTCTCTTAAATGTCTAAAAAAAATACAGGCCCAAGAAAACCGGTACATATTCCAATTTCTGGTAAAAAATAATGAAGAAAATACAATTAACACCTTTGCGATGATATTCAAAAGTGGACACATGGATGTGAATGAAAGATCAAAAGCAGACAAAAAATGTAAAGAGCAAAGCAATAAGAAGACACTAGTTATTTGGAAATATAGCATACTTTTTCCCATGGAAATAACTATAACTGAAAACAATAATGAGATATTGCTGAATGCAGCACATAAAAAGTACTTTACACACAATAGTATAAATTTCCTCCAAAAACAAAATCATAAAGACCAAATAATAAAGCATTTCCCCATATGTAAGTTTCAGAACTCAGGCTCATTGCGAAAAGAATGTGAGGGCAATAAACTTATACTTCCTGTTAGTATGGATGTTTTAAAAACACTCTCCTATGGTCTTTTATTCTCTTGTATCATACGGTATCATAATCTGGGGAAGTGGGTCATTAACTAACTAAAAAAAATATTTATTATTCAAAAGAAATTGCTAAGGTCCATGTGCAATAAACCCTATAGAGCCCACTGCAGACCTCTCTTTCAAAGCCTTGGCATCTTAACAGTCCCTAGTGTTTTTATTTATAATTCGGCAATTTTTATAAAAAAAAACATGGCTCTATTCCCATAAAATAATGGCACACACGCCTATGAGACTAGGACAAGAAATCATCTGTGTGTAGTGTCTGCTAGCATGACAATGATGACCAAGGGACCTCGTTCTCTGTGCATCAAAATATTCAACAGGCTTCCCATTGGTTTAAAAAATGAGAAATCACTCTCTATTTTTAAAAACAAATTGTTTATGTACTTCAATGAAAAATGCTTTTATAGTGTGAATGACTACTTCAATTCTGAGTAATTCTGAATTTTATTTTGTGCAAATTCTAAACAATGTATGTGGGTGTAATTTTATTTTGTTTCTGGCTAGTAATTATAAATTACTCTACTTCTTGACATACCCTATATGATTACATAATACTTTACATACTATGTATTTGTCAATTGGGGAAAAAATTATTATTATTATTAAAGCTTAGTTAAGCGAAACTAGGGCAAATTGCACATATTCACTGAAGATCATGTGGAAACATGAAAACCTAGGGCAAAATATATATAATTATAATAATGCTTTATTTTTCACAATGGTCAAAAGAAGGAGAACATGTCAGTCTTGTTTTATTTACATAAACACAAAGGAAAAAATACAGAAGATAGTAAAATAAACACAGATAAAAGGAGATAATAAACAATATTACAGACACTGAATGCAGAATATTCATATTTTGAATTTGTCATCAACAACTCACATCAGCACAACTTGAATAGTAACGGTTTACACCTGCTATGAAAATAGTGGGGAAATAATCAACTTAATTGATTTTGGAAGTTTGTCGTGATTTTTGGGAAACAGAGTAGTGATGGAACTTGCATAGAGCAGGTTAGGGTTTGGCCATTTACATGGACATTATCTCTGCCATGGATCATGTAACAATGGAAAGTAATATCCAGATGGATATTGTCCCTGTCATGGATTATGTAATTATGGAAAGCAGAATTTATCAGAAACAAGGTGGAATTTTTTTATTCAGAGCAGTTCAGGATATATGTATATGCAAAGGAGAAGAAGGATTTTAAGATGCTTAAATAATGGCCTATCTGGAAATTTGATGGATATTCCAAAAATAGCCTCTAAATTAAGTTCCTATGGCAGAAAAATGCAATTATTTGGTAATCCTACTTTAACTACTTTGAGGGGACATTTAAAAAAATTTATTGCTTTCCTTTACAATTTTTCTCAATGAGGAACTCTATGCCAAACACAAGTTATCTTCTGATTGTTTTCAATTTAGTTAAGAGTTAAAAACATTTTTTCAATTTTGACATAATGAATCATTTTTATGACTCAGTGGATTTAATAAAAACCTCACCTTCTCAAGTTTTGATGGGCCAGGTTGGTCTCCAAGGACAATGTAATTGATATTTTTGCTAACACCTTTCATAACTTTTCCACCACAGCGTTGGACCAGATCAGCTGCTTCATCTCGATCTAGTGATTCCAGGACCCCAGTTATAAGAAAATTCAAGCCTACAAGACAGTTTGGATGTCCCTACAGTAGTTAAACAAAAGATAGTAAGAAAAAAATACCGGCTTCATGTTGGAATGAAAAAATACAATTTTAAAAGCTGGTTCCTTTACAAAATTTGGATTTTTTTTCATCTGGAGACCAAGAATTAACATCAGCAGAGATGCAGATAGATTAATGGAAAAATCATTAATTAATTGTAAGCAAGAGTAGAGCATTCTATCTGTTTTAATCATTTTTTAATGTGAATGAAATCATTTACCTTGGGAATCTCCTTGCTGCCAGGATTTCGGGGACCTTCACGATGTAGGTACTGATGATACTGTCTGGCCCTTTGTTTCTTTTTCTCAGATTCATCCATACTATCATCTTTTGAAGCAGACTTTTGATGAGATGCCTCAGCTTCCTTTTGTGGAGTAACTGGATCACTACTCCCCTTCCTCTCCCTTGATGTGATCTTCTCCTCAGCTAAAACTTCCTTTTTCATAGCTTTCTCAGGGTCTGCCTTCATTTGGTGTGGACTCTTCAAAGTGCCACTCTTAGCCACTGGCTCTCGATGGCTTCCCTTCTCTGCGGGCTTGGCATTTTTGCCAAAATGTTCGGCTTGAACAAGTTTCCTATCATGGACCGGAGTCCTGCTAGGCACATCCCCTGCAGAACACTCTATTATATCATTGTCACTTGAAGAGTCACTGAGGAATTCCATAATTTTGCCAGGGTGACGAGCTCCTTTTGCACTTCCTTTCTTGGGACTGACTCCAACAGGCAAAGAAACCTTAATCAAGCAAAGACAAATCATTAGCGGGGGAAAATTTCCCTGCATTCTCAAGACTTCAGCCCACAATTTCCTCACCTCCTTCTTTGAAGCCATTCCTTTCTTAACTGGTGAACGCCCAGAGGCCTTACCCGAGTCTTTAGCCAACTGTTCCTCACCCGAGGAATCACTAAGTGTTTCCACATTTTGTACTGGAAGTTGTTTTACTTTAGACTCCTCCTTTTTGGGACTGATACTAGCAGATAAAGATGCCTGGAGAAAACAATCACAAATATTCATTGGGGAAAATTCTTTGAAAGGTTGCAATTACATTTTGCTTACAAATGGGCAATTGCTATGTGCAACAGTCATACTTGGCTTTCTTTTATATCAAGAGGTTGTGATCAGTTTTAGGGTTATGTTTAAAATCTGAGCTCATGGTGTTTGTGAATGAGAAGATTTGTCTTGAACCAACTGATCATTTTACTTTATTGTAATTAAAAGTAAGGAAAATTGAAAATTAGCAAAACATTAATTGTGAAGACACTGCTTTGGAATGATTTTTAATCAATTGTTGAACTTATACTTAGCAATGCAGCATTAGAACAACTAATTGTGGGTGAAAGTAATATCATGATTATGAAAAATATTGCTGAATAAAGTGTTTTCATGTTTTGTCTGCATTTGACTTTTGTTCATTTGTCACCATAGACTCATTGAGATCTGCATGCACAAAACATGTATTTCATAACATTAATATGAGTTGAGATGGGATGTAAAGCAGGAAACAGAAAAATTCCTGGAAGAAGGGATATTTCAGCAAGACCTAAGGCCATGCAAGATGCCCACAAGCACTAGTTATTGGCATGGCCATTAGCCTCACTGCTGATAGTATGATTGGATTCGAAGATATGACATCTTCCATTTGAACATCTTGTTTTCACTGATTCACGACCATAGCTATGTTCATTGTAATTTTACATCTTTTTTACTGATTGCATTCTTTTGCTCTCTTGCAACATGCAGATGGTTGTTTACACTAATGCAAAAAATTATCAGAGAAAACTTTCTCACTTTTCTCATTCCTTCTCCTGAAATTTTCCCCACCTCCTTCTTTGAGGTTCTTCCTTCCTTGGCAGACAAATTCCCAAGGGCACTGCTTGAACTCTTGGCAAAGTCATCCTCATCAGAGTCACTGATGATGAACACAGTTTCAGCTGGAGGTTTGACGCTAACCTCTTTTTTCTTTGGACTGCTGCTACCAATCGGTGGACAAACCTAGGAGAAGCATAACACAATTATAAGCTAGGGCAAATTAGATGCCTTATACTCTAAGATAGTAGTGAGCAACTAGCATCACATCTGTCACTTGAAGGTAACCTATGAATGTAGAGAATGTACGTAAGTCACAGAGCAATGTTGAAATATATGAATTAAGTTGAGAAGAAAGTAACAATAACTTGCAGCATATAAGCAAAGGTGCATTTTCTTAATTTATTCAGAAATCTTTCCACACACACACAAAATAGGCACTACCAGACACATACAAACATCAAACAAAAAACATGGTTAATGAGACAACAGATTAGGGCCATAATTATTTATGGAGGGGCATGATAGAGCTTGGTTCATAAATGTATTTGAGGATAGTGCTGCAAATGGATCATTGATGTCATGAAGCGAATTCAGCGGAGAGGAGGGGCAGAAGAAAGGCAAACAATCATTCATACACAGGGAATAGAGATAAGATGTAATGAGCAGTTATAGGAAGGTTTTTGTGATACTCTGATTTTGATATAGGAAAGCAGTTTAGGATAGCTGAACAGTTAGTGTTATAAATGAATCTGAAATCAAATTTAACCATATACTTAGTTGGGGAGATAACACATGAAGAATGAAGACACAATGGCATCAGTTGAATTAGAGAAATGAATAGCACAGTTAAGAATTAGAGAATTAGTTGTTGTAGATGATTAGAAGGACAAAAGTTGAAAAATATGAATTAATGTCCAGGGATCAGCAATAAATTCCATGTAGCAGGCATTGCAAATATTTAGGCATTTACCTAACTAGAGAACTTGGGTGGGGAGTTCAAGGGGACAATGTGACATGGAAGGAATTTAAAGTACTTCATTGAGTAATGAGACATTTAAAAGGTAATAGTGTAGCCACAAAAAAACTTATGAAGTCCTGATTCATCCTATCCTGGAATATTCACCCTAAGTAAGGGACCCCTATGAAGTGACACATATTAAAACAAGAGAAAAAGTGTAATGAAAGGCAGTCAGATATGTACTTGATAAGCATAAAAGTTCAGATATTATAACTGACGTAGAAGTTCAGATAGTAAAACTGACACTTGAGTATTCTCAAATGGGATAGTTTTCAAAACAGGAAAAAGAGGAATACGTTAGGTGTCATGTAAATAATAGGTAATGACTCTGTGGGAGGTCTAAAGAAAGGAAAGAGAAAAACAAAGTTTAAAGGGAAAAAATGACCACAGTTTAAAATAAAAGGTAGGAACAGAAGAAATAAACAGAAAACGTTTCGAATTTAAAATATAGGTATTGTTGAATGGAATCAGCCACCAAGAGTACTCTTGATTCTTCTACACTCACTCATGGTCTCCAGATTCCTTACATGATCCCTCCTCATTTCTTTACAAACTACATGGAGAAAAGTCATGCCCATGGCATTCATTCTACATATGTCCTTGGCCTTGGCAAACCTATATTTCAGACCTACCAAGCAGGGTTGGGAGCAGGGCTGTTCTAAGAATGGCAAGTTTAGTCATTTTTGGCAGAAACTCACTCGTTGCAGGGCTCATGGTGATGTCCACTATATTCCTGACTGTACATACAACAACCTTCTCTCAACCTCACTACTACCCATAATTTCATTTTTTCTAAACAACCCACCCACATATGCAGACTCATACATGCATACTAAGCTCAAGATCTCATTTATCACTCCCAAAAACTAACACTTTTGTCTTAATCACATTATCCTTAAGATTCATTTGGGACATGTACAGTACAACCTCTCCAGCATATGCTGCTCTCAACTCCTTGGATGCGTACAGCCATCAAGGCTGAAACATCTGCATACAAAAGCACATACAGTATTGCATTCCTGACTAGGACTCCCTGGAGGATCGGGTAGGTGCAGAGGCTAATAGACTAGCTTCCTACCCTGAGGACTTGGGTTTTAATCCCAGTGATGGCAGAAATTTACAGTGATATCCCAATCCTTACTTGGGTGCCAGGTGGAGATCAATTCAAGTGAGTTAGCCATCTTTGGATGGAAAGTTAAAACTGTGGACCCCTTAACAACTTCCGCTAAAAAAAGGTAAATATTGACGTTAGGCTTCTCTACTCCCTTCCTGCCAGTAGCTGAAAATCCTACCACAACAAAAATTACCCATTGATCACCTCCCTTGTAACTGCTACTACTGGGACCCCCTTCAAATGCAAACCTCATGCACTTATCAATTAAGATATTGAAAAACCATGGGGACATTAAATAACCCTACCTCACAACTCTCATCACTCTGAATCGGTCACTGAAGCCCCCATTAGCTCTATCAAGTGCTTTGCATCTGTCATTTAATTGTTTAATTAGTTGCAGAAATCCACCACACTACTCTTGCAGCAACATTCTACATATCCATTTCTAAGTCTACAAGTGCACAAAGTAATCTCATCCTTTCATTCATATACTTTCCAGTCAAATCCTTTGGAGAAAATATCTGGTTTCTGCACCAATGGCCAGCTATGAAACCAATTACCCATCTCAAGTCTTCCCCATGCTCCCCTTTCTCATCCTGTTAATTAAACTTCACGCAAACAGCTTGCTTGTCACACTAAGTAAGTTGATTGCCCTTTAATGCTAGCAGTCAAACATGTCACAATTTCCCTCGACCAGTGGCACAATTGTGTGTGCAAAAGTGCACTTTCTCAGTCCTGTGACGCTTTCCCAGTCAGGCTGAAGGCATGCATTTCATGAGCTCACTCAAAAGGCCACCAGGGAGGACACTTCCATTTTGCAGCTCCCTTGGAAAGCCAATCACCTCATTACCAGCCAATACCTCCCCAAGGAGGGACTTATTGCTGCTCTTTTACGAGAGATTTGGCAGGGCAAAAAAGCAAATAACATTTTAATTTTAGAAGTTTCAGGGGACCAAAGGATGTGTTAACCAATAAATGTTCAACCTCTTACATTTTGTTGAATTTATTGAATGCCATCCACTCAATAAATTAGCATGACATTTAATTATGCATAAATTGACTCTCTATTTGAACTATACAGCATAAAATGTAGGTAGGAATTCTTTATTACCTTTTTCTTCAGTTCTTTTGCATCAACCCTCTGAACTGGGTTTTTACCAAATATATCACTAATGTTAACTGGTTTCAAGGTTGGCACTGATGCCTTGGTTTGCTCCTTTTTCTTTCCTGGAAAATGAATACAAAATATTGTTAGAAGATATACTTCAATTTACACTTAAAAACACGACATTTAATATAGAGAAGACATTTGATATTCATTGGAAAATCTACTGAACCTTGCAGTCAAGTACAAATTTTAAAAGTGGTGCATATTTCTTGAAAAAGTTTTTCCAAAGTAATAATGACATCCAGGATTTATATCCATTACATAGTACATGATAGTTAACGGTTGTGATCCTATGATATTTTGTTTTGATGCTTTTCATGAGAATGTGACTGGTTTACATTTTTGTCAGCTTAAATACTTGTTACTTAAATAAATGTTAAAGAAACAGCAGAAGCACATACATGCATACATTTGAAGTTAACAGATATTAGTAGAAATCAACAAGGATCAATTATTTATCTAAATTTTAAACTTTCGGGTTTATTTTTTAGTATGAGATAGCATATAAAATGCAACTATTTTGCAACTTTATTTGGCGAAAATCTTTCCAATCTGAAAGGTTGAAAAAAATCTTCCTTAATATTATTACATGTTGAACTTACATGTATTCTGCCAGACCATGATTTGTTTTATTGTGGAGCCATATCAGCTAAATTGAAAGCGTTTATTGCAGGAATAAGACCGTTTAAGGTAGGTTTTGAATGAACCCAGCCTCTACCACTGCACAATGATACAATTACTTGCCTCTTGTAACAAAACACAATCAGACACGTTGCATTCAAATTCTTCCCCCATATATACTATGAATTAGTCCATAAAAATTAAAATTTCGTGATGCTATTAGAGATTATGAAAAGAAATCCAAGAGGATTTCTTAATAAGGTCATACCAAGAAATAAACGCATTCATGAAGAAGAGACAATTACTATGTTCAAAGAACCTAAGACTGGAAACTGCAAATGAAAAACGGGAGAAAAATAGACGCCAAAATAAACAAAGGAGTAAGACAAGGATGTAACCTCTCGCCAGCAATATTCAATGTATACCTGGAAGAGGCAATAAAAGAACCACAAGAATTGGGTATCAAAGGAGTCGAGGTAAATGGAGAGGAAAACAACCTGCTCCGGTTTGCAGATGACATTGCAGTAGTGGCGAAAACGCGAGAGGACCTGCAAGCAACACTAAGTGCTATGGATCTAGTGCTGAGAGAATATAATATGAACATCAACAAGAAGAAAACTAAAATCCTTGTGTGCGGAAGAGAGAAACTGAATGCAGATATCACAATTCGAGGGGTGAAACTAGAACAAGTGGAATCTTTCATCCACCTGGGCAGCAGCATAACATGGGAAGGAAGAGGTTCGACCGACATCAAGCGAAGAATAGCCAAGCTAAGAACGCATTCATTAAGAAGAGGCAATAATATGTTCAAAGAACCTAAAGCTGGAAACAAGGAAACAATTCGTCAAGACTTTCATGTGGAGCATGGCGCTCTAAGGTTCTGAGACTTGGAACATTGGAAAAGTGGACCAGCAAAGAATGGAAGCCTTTGAAACATGCTGCTGGAGGAGAATGCTGAAGATTAAATGGACAGACAAAGTAACGAACGAGGAAGTATATAGATGAGCAGAAGAGGATAGGACCATGTGGAGAAATCTATGGCGAAGAAGAATGAGGACACAAATTGAGGCACAATGGCTTGATTAGGAATATAATAGAAGGAAAAATAGAAAGGAAGATTCCATGATGAAGACTAACAGACATGTACATAGGACAGGTCAAGAAGGACATAAAACAGAGAGGGTATCAAGGATTGAGAGCATTGACAATTTATACTAAGACTAACTTTCATAGAGTAGAATGGAGGGCTGCTGTAAACCAATCCTAGGATTGAACCACTGATGATAATGATGATGATGACCAAGAAATAAAACCTAGCCTACATAATTGCAATAATGAGTTGAATCACGGAAGTTTCGACTTGAATTGCTTTCATTAAAAAATAAAGAAAATGAAATGGTGACAAAGGGTTTTATAGAAGTCCTTAAAAATGTGGCTAGCACTAAAGGTATTGGAGGGAAGAGATCTGCATCAACCTCAGAAGTTATGGTGAATGTTTTTCAAATACATTTAATTTTGCCAATTACAAGGTTTCATATGGCATGCTTTTCATCCAGTGTGACTCATAATTTTTATGAAAAATTACTCCCAATTCAATATCGTGTATAGATGCAAATCACATTTTGGCATTAAATTTATGTCGTATTTCCTCAGACATTGGCAATGTCCGGG
The DNA here is from genome assembly GCA_037158775.1 of Hetaerina titia. NCBI lineage: Eukaryota > Metazoa > Arthropoda > Insecta > Odonata > Calopterygidae > Hetaerina > Hetaerina titia. The sequence continues at coordinate 42,605,963 of CM073776.1, read as the reverse complement.
ACTGGGTTATGTGGAATATTCAATACAAAAATTATAAGAAAAACCTGAGTTGTTTGACTGTTTCTTCCTCTTTGGAGAGGGCGGCAAAGGATCTTCTTCATCATCAGAGTCTATGATCATCGTCTTTTTCTTTTTGGTAACCTTCTCTGCCTTTCCATTAACCTTCTTCTGGGGGGTGTCATCATCACTTATTCTTAATGGACGTGCCTTTGTAGAACCGCCCCCAAAATACGATCTTATGTCCTGAAAATAAGTGAGGATTGAACATGGTAATGTTCTAAACAATGAACTATGAGACACGAACTGTCGATTACTTCTCAAGAAATAGTTTTAAACACTGCTTAAGCAATATGAATTTCTTATTAATAAACTTTACTAACTCGAGACATTTAGAAGAGAGGAAAATACTTAGAAGCGGGACTTTATCTAATATCTCCCAAATTTAGCATTACGCGATTTCTTGGCGCTCTGAAAAAACAGAACACTTACGATATTGCCAATCAAATAGGCAACCGAGGAAGTACTTAATTGAGGCAACTCCGCCTCCATGTTATGTAGCGGTAAGTTTGAAGCAATGGGACACAATTAATTCCCCTTGCTAACGTTATCTAATTATTAAGTACATTAGACTAAAATCATTTGAAAATTATTGATGACTGCTTAGAAGTTCCAAAAGATATACACAATGGCAGTCAAAATTAATGTTTTTTCAATTGAATACGCAGAACAAGGGTGACCCTATAGGACAGTTATAGATGAATATTTTTCTCTGAAACATGTATATAAAGCGTTACGAATAAATTAACTTATATTATCGTTTCGGTCAAATTAAAACTTTTTTCCTTATTGAGAGTGAAGTTGTCTGAATACATTGCCCTCTACAAGTTGAGAGAAGGCTCTTTGTGGGACTCCATAACTACGGAACATCAACGTCTACAGTCACTCAAATTGTAGCCTTATAGAAGTGTTAAGACGGACTAAATGGCTCTCCTGCAATTATTTCACGCCCCTGTGATGACCGCTGGACTGAACTGTATTGTGAAGTTAAAGTTTAACAAAAACCAATCCAATCTTGGAGTGAACTTGAGATGCCCTGATGAGGTAAGTTAGCCCTGATATTAAAACCAAAAGCGTTATCACAATTTCTGAAACGTCGTCCTTCAAACCAACCTAAAAAATAATTTACTTTTCTTATGCTTGGATATTGATACCCGAAATTTTAATTAGTCAAGTTTATAAGGTCTCAAACAACTTAATTTATGAGAAAGCTTAGTTTTTGAGGTTAGACAACAACTGCGCTGTGCTACTCATAAATTATCTTCTATCTTGCGCTTAAAAAAAAAGAAAAAAGGTTATTTTGGGACCCATTATGTCTAACTTCAAACGCGTGCGTGAATTAGAATTATACAACTTGCAGATGAAGTTTAAATGATTATCCGTGGATTTGCGTGATTGCTGTTTTTGGAGCAAAATGAAATTTTCGTTACGTAAGGTATATTTTCTGCTCTGCATACTATGTATCCGGTGGCAACTATGTAGTGCCGTTTCACATTATCTTGGGAGAAAGATAACTACTAATGGCCCTAAATTTCTAGACGGAGACATTTATAGTTGACACGCGACGGCCGCAAGAATTCCGTAAGGGCAAGTATTTGAAGCAAGTTTGGTCTTCCTAATTGAGAATATTTTAATATGGTTGCGAAAATTCAGACAGGTGGGTTTATTCGTTTCCACGCATGAATTATTTTGTGAGTTCATTTAATTGTATGTAATTTTAAGTTGTCATTTAAAGCTTGGGTTTTATTTTTCTATCGATATGTGTACACAAATCACGATGTTGAGGAACTATGATTATATTCCCGCATTTAAATGTTTTGTTTGTATTGTGTATAGTAGATACTAATGTATTTAAAACCCGCGGGCGTAACCTTGTGATATGTCAATGTATATGTATCTCATTGCCAAACAGTTTGAGCTTTTCATTTCACGATATCAAAAGAAACGGTAAAACATTGTTTGTATTTCAACAGTTCAAAAAGTTCCCATTGCTTCTCTTACAGTTTTGGGTGAAATACAGCCTGATAAGCTAGGAAGAACGCTGACGCATGAACACCTTTTTCTCGATTTCCATGGGTTTTACACCCCTCCACCCACTCATCTAGAAAACCGTTTCAATGGACCTATTAAACTTCAAAATTTGGGATTCATACGTCAATATCCGTAAGCTTAATGCATTAGTTAAATAATTTATTTGAATTGATGTGAGCGAGAATCAAATACATGAATGAGTACAGCTTTCTTTTAGCACAGTCACCCATAGCTGACAGGATAAAATGGAATTAAATGTTTTATGAAGGAGGGGAAACTGAGGTCTAGATTACATAATAAGCAGAATTTTGAAGCAAACTGAAGGAGCGACGGCCATGCATGCTTCACTGGTTCAAAATTCTGTGATTCCATCTCTCCCACTATGACTCTTGAAAAATGGTGATCTGCAGAAAACAAATTCTCAGATCACCTGTTGCTGATTATGATGATCAAACTTCATCCAAAATTGGCTTGGTTAAAAATTCCGTTGCCGAATGTTAAATAAGAAAAATACTCGACATTTTCCCTCATTCCTATCCTATCCCAGGGTTAAGGCCTAGGAAGGAAACTTGTATTGAACGCTTGCCTTGCAGTTGCTCATTCAATCTATATCTCTCGAACCCTTCCCCAATATTCCTTTGCATGCTCTATTGTATACCATATCCAAATCAGCATAAGCACAATAAAATTTCTTTTGCATAATCCTTGCACTTTTCTACTTAGTATCCACTCATTAAAGTGCAAAGAGTTGTTCCAGGCAACACATAATAGCCTTTAGTATACTGTGTTCTTCCCAGATTTGTCTAGTGTTACCTTATTTAGTTTTATTGAGAAAAATGTGGATAAAAAATTCTACACAAGTATATGTATAAAAAGGGCCATACCATTTCATAATGACACATTAGAAGACAGAAACATATTGCAGATCTTTATACTGTACAGTGTAGAAAATGTTATTATGCATTAGACTGTACAGTTTAGAAAATAAATCTTTGGTGTAGTGATTTCCACTCTTTCTCATTTCTTATGAACTTTATTACTTCTCCAATGTAGTATGCTCTACATCAAACTTGAAGGTCATTAGTTCTAATCCTGGCTGAAATATGTATTTTTTTATAAATTATAGGTTCAGGTGTAATGCGGTGAAACCATTCCATAATAACAGAGACAAAAACTCTAGCAATTTTCCACTTAATAGAGATATATTATCGACTAGTTTTGATGTACTACATCGTTGTCAATTGAATTTGCCAAGAGCACATATATTTCTTTCGTGACCAGTGTCAAGTGAATTTACAATGATTTGGTATATAAAAACTAGTTGATAATAAATCTTTATTGAATGAAAATTCCAAGATTTTTCATCTCTGTAATTATTTATTTTGTTGTTCGATAAATAGTATATTTTGAGTTGTAACGAAAACTGACCTCAGCCATCAAAAAATCTTAAAATCCCTCTGTTGCTATGACTTATATTTCTCTGTACATTTCATCGTACAGGTAAATAATATCATTCATATAGTATAAGTAATTGCACATGCCACAGTAGGTTATTATTTGAATTGAAAATGGTTTGATTCTTTGGTGTAAAAAAGAATTCTGGTATGGAGGGTATAGAAGAGCCCCACATGGATCATCTCATGAATAACCCATCTAAATGAGTTTAATATTTACTGTTAACTAGAAATAATTTTGTTCAGTTATTACTTCTAAGAGCACATATATTTCTTTAGTGACCAAAGTTTCTGAGGTGACACTTTGAAGGATGTTCTGAGTAGCTATTCCGAATGCATCTTTTGATGGTATACCTGTGAATATATTTTTTGCACTGAATGGCACCATCAAAGCATTGGTGGGTAGATATTGGTTTTTGAGTTCCCATGTCAGCTTTCCCAATCCCCAGTACAAGGATAATTTGCAAAGTTTTTGTTTCAATTGTTGTTATCCATTATTGTCTTGCAGTTACACCTGACTCTATTAGTTTTAAGTGCTAGAGGTAGGAATCACTCCTGCATTCTTCTCTTGTAATTCAAGTGAAGAATGGATGGCCAAGGCATTAATTCACACACTATTATGTGAAGTATGTGTTTTGCATATCACCCACCCAATACAATGTAAACATACATTTTATTTTAGTAAAATTTTCCATGATTGTGCCAAAAACTATTAAGTACAATTTGTGTATCATTCAAATCTTTGAGATGAGAAGAATGTGTTGTAATTTTTTTCTCACTTAATAAAGAAATATTTCTATGTAAAAGGTCTCCTGTTATGAGCATCATGGCAATTTTTTTAAGTCAATGTTTGCAATAATTTAGTCTTGCATTTCCTCTGTCCTTAATGCACTTCTGTAAATATTATTTCAGCTATAGCAGCAAATATAATCTGACTTTTTATGATCAAGATACACACAATGCTCTTTATAATGATCTGGAAGAATATCTAAAATCTGGAGGCTCATCTATTGTGGAAAATTCCTCTCATGGCTTGGGACGGAGGGCAGACCTCATGAAGGAAGTCAGTAAGAAGACTAAAGTCAATATTGTTGCTGGAATAGGTGATTGTTTCTAATATTTCTCTGCATATGAAAGTTTAATATTGTTTCACTTTAATTATTTATGATAATGCAGTTGACCAATTTGCAGCACAAGTAAATATGAGGATTATTGAGTTAATCAAAAGTTATTTCTCAGCAGTACTTGGTGATTTATTATGATGGCTGAAATCACAATGGTAATTGTTTGCTGTGGTGTTTGTGAAGTCAGATGAATAGATTGTTACTTGTGATGTTGTTGTGGTTTTACGAGGATGTAATGTAATGATGACTATGAAGGCCTCCATTGCTGAGAATGAAAGCCACCAAAGAATCTTGAGTCATTTAGTTGGCAGGATTTATTCAGCTACCAGTGTTATTAATCATGTTTACATCAGTTATCATTTCATAATTGAGGTTGTTTCCCATTGTCTTCCTCAGTATTGTTGAACATAATACCATCATTATAGTATCCTCCACTTTGGGGCTAGATGCCGTTGCAGCCTCGTTGCTAAGGAGCAGATGTTGAGAGAAGTTTCACATGACTCCCAACTTTTGTCCCAAGCGCAATCATCATTGCTCTCACAATATACACATAGGGATTTATGGAATGTGCAAGCCCTTACCCTGAGTCAAGTGATTCATAAGGAGTGACTCAGGTAGGAAAATATTTATCTTGCCATCAAAATTTTGTATAAAATAAATGTACCTAATTATAATTATTTTAGATTCTTAATATATGAGGGGTTAAAAAATTAGCTAAAGATCCTAGAATTCTTATGAAGTGTGTGTGTGTTGTTTTATTGTTGGTATTCTACCTCTTCAGGTAGATTTAAAGGGGCACATACTACAAAAATGTACAATTATACATGGGTCACAGTATTATTATCATTACTTTTTATTTGCCCAGAGATCACAATACAAAAGTACCAGGTGGGTGGTGTATGTACATGATATAAGGCATGTCAAAAAGGAGCAAAGACAGGCTCAAATTAAGATACCAAAAAAGGAAATGGTGCTCACAGTTACATAATATTTGGCACAAACCCATGAACATTGGCTGTAACATGCACATGAAAATAATTGATCACCAACATGAATCGGACCATGACCATTGCTATAAACAGAGAGTATGAACCTACTGGTCAGGAATATTGTTGAGATATTCGTCAACCGAGTAGAACTTAATGCGTTGTAAATATCTTATTAATTTATGCCTGAATGCAGCAGTTCCCTTAGTTTCCTTTATACTTTTGGGTAGTTTGTTATATAATCTGATGCCCTTTTCATTGGGTCCTAATTTCAATGCTTTAGTTCTAATATTCCCATAATGGAAGCCCAGGGATAGAGTGTTAGTACATACATTTATCAGTTGGAACACCATGGATAAAAATAGACGTTTTTATTTTACTAAATGAAGGAGTATATGCGAGATCTGATCTATTGCTAATAGGCATTATATATATTTTGGCCTGATCAGTATTTTCTTTTCCTTTTTAATTCTAGGTTTCTATGTGTCAAGTGTTCAAAAAGAAAATGCTTTGAAACTTTCTGTAGAAGAAATGGGCAGCATAATTAGGAAGGAAATTTTAGAGGGATGTGCTGAGGATCCAAGTGTCAAATGTGGTTTTATTGGGGAAGTAGGGAGCTCCTGGCCCATTGATGGTGAGTGGTGGTGTTGCATGTTAGCCCATAACAATATAAATATCAGGCACTGGTTGAGCTATGCATCTGTGTAGGCTAGAAATTATTTCTGTAATTCAGGGTACAATTATAGCAAAACCTGTCTTAGAGTGTAAGTAGAAAAATGTTTTACCTTTTCTAGGAGTTTTCTAGGAATTTTGGTTTTCAATGAAAACCAAAATTCATCTTGTACTTAATCCCCAAAATAAATTAACTTATTCAAAATTAATAATTACAATACTTCTAGAAAAAACTCCAATATACATATTCAATAACCCAAGTAGTTACTAATAATAAAATATTTGTTTAAGTTTTGATTAGTCAAGATGCATCTTTTTCTTTCTTTAAGTCTTTTCCAAATGAATGAAAATTTTGTTTCTTGTATATTTGACCTGGGAATATAAATAAAACTTACATCAGTGGCTATATCCATAGTAACAGAAGGTGCAATGTGTATCACTGTAATACTTATTGCCCCAAAAAGAAAAATTCTGTGGAAAAGTGCATTTTCAGTAAAAATGAGTACATGCAACTCACATAGACAGAAGTCTGAAACCATAAAGTTTATCAATAAATATTTCCTAATGATTAAGTGACTCTTGTTTAAAGCATTTGAAAAGAAGGCAATTTTAGCCACTGCTGCCATCCAGGAAGAACTCAATTGCCCCGTAAGTTTCCATCCTGGCCGTCATGCTGATGCTCCATTTGAGATCATAAGAACCCACTTAGAAGCAGGTGGCCGTAAAGAGAAGACAGTCATGTCACATCTTGAGCGTGAGTAAACTTTGTTTTTCCTTGACACATTTTTGATTCACGAAACAGAAATTGAAATTAGGAATGCATAGACTACGTATTAGTAGCTTTTATATTTATATTTATTCTATACAAATATTTCTGTAATATATGCATAAATAATTGTTAATATACATGAATGGAGAAATGTATTCCTTTTTTATGGGTTATTTATTAAATGTTAATAATTTATACACACTGAATCAATAAATATATAATTGTGCTGCATTGTGTAATGCCTCTTATATTTATTTTATATTAATATTGTTGTGAGCTATTAGGTGAGGGCCTTGCATTGGAAAATTTACTTCACAATTATTCCAATTTCAAATCTATTTACATGTTTGCTTACCATTTTTCCAAATTTACTTAGTATTTCTGGTTACTGTATTTCCTGGCCCATAAGATGCACATTTTTTACTCCAAAATGTGCTCTAAAATCACCCTGTACCTTATGGTCTAGGGATATATAGGTATTACTTCAACCTATAATTGCAAACTGATTTGCCCGACAAGTACTTACAATTAAATATTTTTTCCTACATCAGGCAGAGAAAATAGCCTTGCTTCGACTGCAAATTTCGATGATATTAATGTTTTGAGTCAGTAGAAAGCAACAAAGTTTTAATGTTTAGTTGAAAGTACCTCCTAAAACAATTCTCAAATAAATCATAAATTCATAGAATGTAGTGCAGTTAGTTTCACCTCACATGTTGTGTTGAAGTAAATCTCAGTACATGTTGTGCTAATGGGGATGTTCACCCTCTATAAATACATACACTTATTGTATCTCTCCCAATAAACTCAGAGTCTACGGTCATTCAACCTTAAGTAGTATGAGTGTGTCATAAAGACATAGAAAATTGTTGCTTTTAATACAAATTGTGATAGTAACAAAATATTGACAGAAAATAAGCATTACATAAAAAGTTAAAGTGATAATAACCTTATGGGATCTTAAGAGAGAAGATTGTCGTAACAGTATTGCACTTAAAGTTGAAGTCATGAATTACTGTTCAGAACATGGAAACAAGACAGGTATAATTTGGAGTCATATTTTTGCTTATGCATTTTATTAGTTTGTGTATTGAACCACCTAAACCTCTAGGATGTACTCAGAATTAAGACTTTATATCACTGCCATGGGCCTCAGTGCCTACTTATTTAAGGTCTTCTGCACATTATACAATATTCATTTATCATTACAGGCGAATTGTGATCCCATTGATACCACATAGTTATAAAATGTAGTCTTCATATCTGTTTATAATTTACTTAAATGATTTATGGGATAATTATTTTTATAAATGATCAAAATAGTTTCAAAATTTACATAAGTTGTCATGAAGCTGATTTATGGCTCAGACATCTGTACATCTCGTATAAAATCATTATGACATTAATCAGTTATTTTCATTTTAATAGCCAACAAACCTCCGTAGCTTGCATATATTTCTAGGTGATATATTAATTAAAAATTTTCATGTAAAGTCATAAGTTGATTAAATAATTTTATGTAATGAGGACTTGAAAATTGTCTTAAAGAGTAATTCGGTTCATGGTGTGTATAATACAAGTTCTATGTCTCAGCCAAATTTCAGCTTTGGCTGAGATATACAGCCAAATTTAGCTTTGGCTGAGATATTACTTTAATTAAGCAGCAATTATTTCATTCTTATTTTTATTTGTGTAATTATTTATTCATAATACATGTATGAGTATACCTTTGATGGAAAAATGCACTCATTCCAGTTCATTATCTTAGGAACTCTTACAACTGAAGCACTCCTGTCCGATTTTGCTGAGCTTGGAACGTTTTGCCAGTTTGATCTTTTTGGAACAGAATGTTCTTTTTACCAGCTTAACACTGAAGTTGATATGCCATCTGATGCTCAGAGGTTGGCAAAGGTGCAGCATTTGGTTAGCGAAGGATTACTTGACCGAGTCCTGTTGGCTCATGACATCCACACAAAACATCGATTGGTGAGGAAATCATTTACTTTTTTAATCATTTTTCCATCATAATTAGTTTTACAACAAGCATTTTAATGACACAAATGTGGGAGAACAAAAAAAGTTGAATTGACAGAATGGTAATACAAACAAGTGACACTTAGAAGCAGCTTTCTGAGGACTGGTCTATTGGCAGATGAGATGCAGATTAGGAGAAATGAATCATGTCATTGGTTGATAAGAGACAGGAGATGGTTTAATAGGGTATTTACTATTATGCTGCCTCTCTTGTCTAACTATCTGGCAAAACTGGCGCTGGGCTGTAATTCTTCAGTCTCCTTAATTTTGTTTTCTCCTCTGCAATCTGGATGGGCCTTCTCTGGTGTCAATTCTGTCCTACATTTAAATAAGAATGCTGCTTCTAGAGCTTGCTGCAAAAATGTTACAGTTCATTGGTGATTGTATTTTGACTGTACGAGGTGTGTTCAAAAATGAATGGGAATTTTAATTTTTCGGACAATAATATTTATTTATTCTTATACATTGATGTTGTCACCTTCAAAGTAGTCCCCATTGGAGATTATGCACTTGTGCCAGCTTTTCTTCCAATCCCCGAAACACTTCTCAAACTCGATCTTTGAGATAGCCTTTAGTTCTTTCAGCCATGTGCTTTTAATGTCATCTACGGCTGTAAAACGATTGCCCTTCAAGGTGCTCTTAATTTTTGGAAATAAGAAAAAGTCACACGGAGCCATATCTGCGAGCCGCAAAGCCATGGAGGCTGAGGCATCGTTACAGTATTGTTTTTGGCCACAAATTCACAAGCAAGCAATGAAGTGTGAGCTGGTGCATTATTGTGGTGCAAAAGCCATTTAGGAACAAATTTTGCTGCCATGCGTTTCATACTCAAAAAATTGGAAAAAAATGTCATGATATGATCCAATTGATATGCCAACATCATCAGTGACCTCTCTAATTGTGATTCGGCGATCGTTCATAACCATTTCTTTCACTTTTTACACGTTTTCATCAATTGTTGATGTGCTGGGGCATCCAGGGTATTTGTCATCTTCAAGGTATTCACGGCCTTCTTGGAAATGCTTATACCTCTCGTAAACTCTTGATTTACTCATAGCAGACTCACCATAGGCCTTTGTTAACATTTCACAAACTTTGTTACACTTTATTTCATTTTTTATGCAAAATTTGACACAAATTCTTTCCATTTCTTTTAACAAATGAAAATCGCCGAGCTCATAAAACACATCTAGCCTTAGTGGCTGTCAAAGACAAAGTCCACAATGAAAACAGCTGAAAGTTTTATCATACTTCAGGGGCATAAAAGCCAACATTCTAAAAAAAAATTTTGACAATCGGACTCTCCAAGCCCGCGAAATGAAAAAATTCCCATTAATTTTTTAACTCACCTCGTATGTATCCGGTATATTTATGTTATCATACACATTAGAACCTTCCCCATGGACTGCTACCTTGACGGCTTGAGAAAGGGCTTGTGCATTCAGATAATCCCAAAAGTTATGTTGATCGAAGCAACTGACTCCAATGGGATGGCCATTTCAGTGATGGTGTAACACTATTGAGGAGGGCAATGGAAAATCAATTATTAATCCGAAGACTGTTATCATGGATACAGTAATGACTGTTAGTTAAGACAACTACGGTACTCAACCCAAATGGCTGTACATCATACTCAGCAAAGGTAGATGAAAGGCTTTTTGAAAAGTGAAGTTGATAGCAGCAACACAGAAGACCCAGAAGAACACCAAACCAGTTAGAATAGGGATTTGGAATGTTAGATTGATTTTGAGGACAGGAAATTATTAAGCAGGAGATGGAGAGGAAATAAGTACAAGAATTGTAGGGCTTCGCGAGATAAACTTGAAAGGTAGCAGAGATGACTGGAGCAGTAGATATAAAGTAGTATCCTGCAGAGGGAAAGAGAGCCTATGAGGGGTGGCAATAGTATTAGACGACAAGGTAGGAAGAAGCATAGTAAACAAAGAGCAAGCAAGTGATTGAATGTTAATAATAGTAGTAAAAGGTGAGTTAGTGAGAAAGACAGGGATTACCATCAGTTAGAGGACATAATTGTGGGTGTTCCTGGTGAGAAACATTTGATGGTGATAGGGAATTGGAACTTGATGTTTGTTTAGGAACAAGGAGTAGAGGAGACATGGTTATTCATTACATACCCATGGATTAGATACCACAAAAGGTGTAGGTATAAATGGAGAATTCCCAGGGATTCAGGAGGATATCCGTTAGACTATATTAAATTTAGGCACAGATATGGGAACAGCGTGAATAATTCAGTTTCCTGGAAGTAGATACAGACTTGGAAGTGAAGTGTCCAATTCAAAAAGTAAATCAGGGAAGATGACTTATGAATGATTGAATGAATATATTGCTGAAAATAGAAGTAGGTTGGAGGAATAGGTGACTTGTCCACAACCTGCTACAATCAGACTGCTCAGGTGTGTCCATTATCACTCTTTCTTTCAACATATATGTGGAATAAATGGTAACAGAGGTATCGGAAGGACTAAAGATAGGAATGAAAATTGGTGGGATATTCATAAAATCAGAATTACAAATGATCAAGCTCTAGTTAGCTAGTTAGCAAAGAGGTTTTATGGATTGCTGGATGTATTAGAAAGTCAGCGTGAAAGGTGTGAAGTGAGAATCAATGTAAACAAAAGAAAGGTTTTGCTTGTTTTGAGAAAGAGGAAAGCTAAGTTCAATGTTAAAATAGAAGTTCATTAGCTGGAGCAAATGGAACAGTTTACTGATATTTTATTTATTTTGGACCAAAATGGTTAAAGGAATAGGGACATAAGAATAACATTTGTGATTGAAAGGAGACAAACTATGCAAATTTCACTTGAATAGAGATTTATTCACGACCCGGGTTTCAAACACTTAATGTCATCTTCAGGAGAGAGACCTGAAGATGACATTAAGTGTTTGAAACCCGGGTCATGAATAAATCTCTATTCAAGTGAAATTTGCATAGTTTGTCTCCTTTCCATCATGGATAAATTTCACAAGGTTAACCCTAATACCATTCGGTTTGTTAATAATATTTGTGTTGGGCAAAGAAGCTTTCACAAGGACAATGGAGTTAAGGACAGGAACATTGGGTAAGAATGTTAAGACAAGGCTTGTTAAACTTTTATATGGAGCTAATCTCCTGAGGGGATGGATGTCAATGAGTGGTTAAGGGGGAGATTTATGTATTTTGAAGCATAGGAGGGGGGACCAGGAAGGGTACAATTGTTCCTTAATTGGAAGGGTCTCCTTGGAATATACACCTGTGGTTATCTCAAGCTCTTCCAGGGCACCTGTGGACCTTTTTTCTTAACATGTAGGATCCTGGGCTGAGTCTGTGTGATGTTTGTGAATTAATAAGGGTTATCAAATTGAGAAGTAATTTTTTTTGTGAAGCTAGGTATTCTTTGGTTCTGATGTTCGATATTCTATCCATCTGACCAATATGTATGGCTTTGTAGTCATCATAGCACCACTATGTCAATCTTGCCTTGGTTGGAATTGTGGATGTCTGTTATAGAAGACAGGCTTTTTCTTTGTGTACTGTGCTTTTCATTCATAATCTATAATGTTCCATAGTTTGTGCTTCAAATTACACAGTTTTCATCTACATATGGTTAATCCAGAAGTAAAACAAATACGTCTTACTGAAATAATAACTGTGATAATGAAATAATGTAGTAAATTGAGATAGTATTTATGAATTCACTCATAGTCACTGCTCAGCAAAATAGATGTTTAATATAATACACCAAACCGAAAGATGTAATTCTCTTTTCCTCCCAGCTACATTTTAACCTTTTTACCCCTCCACCCTCCGTCTCTGACCAACCTCCCTCCATTGATCAGAAGGTATACTATATATACCAAGTTTGCTTCTACGATGACCACCTAATGATGGATGTTCAACGTCAAAACCTGGGTCATGTTTTTAAACAAAGTGTGTGGAATTACAAAATCAATAATTTCATTTCAATATGTCAACATAATGTTGTGTATCGAAAAGTTTATTATTTTTATTTTTAAATGCTAAATCAACTCCAATGGAATTTTCTTTACACAGATTGAATTTGGAGGACACGGTTACTGCCACATCAACAACAATGTGATACCAAAAATGAAGATAAAAGGAATGACCCAAGAGGAAATTGACCAAATAACAATAAAAAATCCAACCAGGTGGCTTTCATTCTAAATATATGTTGACACATACCACTTGGTATTTGATGAATATACAAGTATCTATATCAAATAGCAGGAGAAAGGATTACATGGCATAATGTTTATTGAATAGCCAAAAGGAAATAAAACTGCAGCATTTGGCCTCGTGATATTTTTATGGTGTTAAGTAACATACAATTTTATTATATTTAACAATGTTTATAAACATTTTGTACTCATAAATACATATACATACACATATCTTCATTTTTGGGTCTTTGAATTGCTCCCTAGAGAGCACATCAGGGTGAATACTATCAACATTCATTGCTCTTTATTAATAAATTATTAATATTTCATACTGTTTATAAACATAAGGCTCAATTACTTACTGAATGGTAATATTATGACACTAAACAGTACCTCGGCATAAGCCAAATCAAATGCTTTCATCATATTTCAAAAGCCATTCTATCAGCTTTGTTTTTGAATGTTTTATTTGATTTTAATTCTTAAGCAATGGAATTAACAAAATGAAGATAATTGTTTGATCAACTCACATAATCATTATCATCCACTTTTAAATGAAAAGTGAGGAAGGGTTAATTTAGAAAGAGCATACTACCTTTTTGGAGAGGGAGATGCTGGCTGGAATTCACTCAATCCCATTAATTATAATGGTCCCTGATTTTTAACACTGTCCCCATGAAATAATTTTCCCTGAGTAATCTTACTGTATCACAAAGACTTGTGAACTTAAGTCTTCTGCATCAAAGTAATGGATTTATTGGTACTCATGGAGGGAAATTTCAATAATTTTTAAATGTCCTTATACTAAACATTGTATGCAATATAATTCGAAGCTAAGTGTGTAAGTCCTCGTTGATAAATATCATTATAAGCTTCATTTACTCAGTCACTTATATATTTTATTGTTGTCACATTAATCAAGCTTATTTCTTAAGCAGCTTGCATAGTTTCTTAGTCCTCACTCGTTGTTGCATACAAATTTTAACCTGATGGCCACACAACACTCTCAATCCAAGGAATATAGGAAGACACCCGAGTGTATACACCTGGAGCATTGGGTGCTGCACATAACTTTCCAAAAGATGTCACTCCAATGATATGGTGTATGCACTTGTTATTTTTGCTTTGGATCTGCAGTGGCCCTCCAGAATCACCCTGAAAAATATACAAACGCAGCATTTTAGATTTAGAGCAGTTTACTGTTTTAAATGGGATTCAACCACAGTATTAAAGCTCAAGGTTGAATTTATAAGTAAGGGTGGGAATTCGTCTAATGTGATGTATATTGAAAATTAAGGGCTATTTGGTCATTAAAATAATGTACGGGGTGCGTTCCGAAAGTAATGCAATTGAATTTCCTCCGCCATCCTATTGGTCGGAGTGGGATGAAACCACTTGGAGTAGGTGGGGGGGGGGGATGCTAAGCTTTGCTGGAAAATCGATCTCAGTGCTCTCTAAGCTGTGGAAGTGGCAGGATGTCAGTTAATACCGTGTCACGAAAAAAATGGATTCTACGGTCAAGCAATGTTATGTGATTAAGTTTTATGCTAAACTGAAAAAATCTCTTGAGGAGACTAACAAAATGATTCGTGAGACTTACAAGGACTCTACTCTGTCCTACTCACAAGTATTGAGGAGGTTAAAGGCCTTTAAGGCAGACCGGGAAGAGGTTCACAATGAACAAGCCCAAAAAGGCAAGAATGAGCAAATTAAAAGTGAAAACAATGCTATTTGTCTTTTTCGACAACAAAGGAGTGGTCCATGAGGAATTTGTTCCTCAAGAGCAGACAGTTAACACTGCCTACTTTGTGGATGTGCTGGAAAGACTCCGGAAAAGGGTCATCAGGACGAGAAAAGACATCTCCACTATCTGGCAACTCCATCCTGCGCTACAAATCTGCAAGTTCCTGGCCAACACCATTTGCATCACCAATGAACAAGCAGTTAGTTTAGCCTATATTAAAAAAATATATTACTAATAGCTGAAATCAACTGAGTTTATCTGATTTTATCATTACTATTTTTAAAAGTTAACTTATTTCTGTGATATTATGTCAAAAATTTCACTGAATAGAATTATTAAGTTGGTGACATAATGGTGGATTAGTGGAGTATTTGAGTTGGTTCATCCAGATTTATTTTTATTTCACCCAAAATAATGTCATCTAAAAATTGAAATGCCCATGTTATGTACATGTGCATAAAATATCTATAGTTTTCTTAATAATTAGATACTACAGGGTGGATCGCGGTAGTCCAGGGGTAGAGCATTAGACTACTGACCGGGTATGATTCCCAGGCTAGCCTCTCTCAGCACCTGCAGCTCCACCCTAGCTATGTGATTTTTTGGGCACCTGGGAAACCATAGCCGGCACAGGGAAAGGTACTGGTCCCCTACCCTGATGTGTGTATTCCACATGCTGTGAACTCTACCATCACCTACCAAACCAACCTTCGGGTTGATTACTGTGTTTATGGTTAAGATACTAAAGGTTTACTAACAAAGGTCTTCTCTGCCAGGTTAAATAGTACTCCATAAACCTCTCTCTTTTATTACCAACAAAAATTATGAATTTCTCGCAGCAAGTTCCATAGCTACAAGTATTGTTTACAAAGACACTTCTAACACCTCCAATTCGATTTTGTAGACCAAGCAGCAGTTCCTTACTCACGCTAGATATCCTGTTGGCAATTATCCTGAATGTGTTTTCAAAACCCATTCCATTGAAAATAATAATTTTGGATAATCTTAGGATATAGCCGTCTTCTGAAAGGATATGGCTTTAAAGGAATGATTTCAGAAGCCTTGCAGAATATCCAACAAAAGATATTGCAATCTCATCACAGTAAGAGCATTTGGTGGGGGAATTTTTTAAACAGACATAGGCATTCATAAGTAGAATAAAGGAGCTATTCACTGAAACTCCAAAATAAATCCTCCTATGTAGTATACATCCATATACCTAAATAAACCTCTTGGATGCTTCTGCAAGTGTTCGAAGGACACTGCTACATCATCTATTATAATTTTACAAAGTAGAATCTACTATGTTAGAGCCCAGACATAATAGGTTTGCCAATGCTCCTACATTGGGTGGAATTCCACCTTTCTGTGCACATTTTCATGAGATTGAGCACTCATTGGGAGTTTATGGAATTATATAAATTAAGGTAAATTTTGCTGCCGGAATTATTTAACAAATAATTATTAGTGTTTTGTCAATGAAATGTGATGTAAGGAAAAATCATTGATTGGTATACGTGCATATGTCATAAATTTGCCTTTCTCAGTTTAGGCAAAAGAGTCTTTAATTAATTAAGCCATCCATTTATTTTTCTAAGGTTTTATATTGTGACAACATGGGATGGCTAAATAACTATGTTTTTTTATTAAATTTATATATCCAGCTTCTTGTCACAACAAACCTAAAAATTATGACCAAACATTCCCCGATTAGATTCAAAGGAATGAAGATGGTAGCCCTCTTTGATTTATTTTGACCCTCCAGCATGAAAACCTCATACAGCTTTGTAGCTTATAATTCTATCAAAGGCATTGAAAATGGTAATGAAAAAGAAAGATAACATGCTCTGTATTTCTTACTTGGCAAGTATCCTTTCCCCCACTTAGTTCTCCAGCGCACATCATTGATCTTACAATTCCTTGAGGAAGCTTGTGACTCTTCCGGTCATCAAGATATAGATCATTGCAGGTGTCTGCTTCAATTATTCTGAGAGACACCTTTAGCAACACATCGCTTGGGTCCTCGGCTGGAAATACATATAATGAAGAGAAAAAGAATAATTATTCCTTTTAACAGTCACCATAGTAACATTAATAAAAATATTACAGATCATTTGTGTGAATGCTCATAGCACAAGAGTATTTTTAATATCCAAACTAGAAGTATAGGTAATTGTGGGGGGAGAGTTGACAGCGATTAGTACAATCAGATATGATTACAGTCTCATCATGTAAATATGGTTTAACATTGTTTAGTTTGAGTTTTATCTTGTGTTTACAAATTTGCAGAAATGGAAGCTTGCCCATTGGTGGGAATAAATAAATCAGGAGAAGTATCCAACTCTAATTTTGGGCATGTGAAAGGGAATTTAACTTATTCGAGAGAGACTTAAATTAGATTTTGAGAATTGTGAATAAGTGCTGATTCTCCATTTGTTTAAGGACTTGTGAAAATTATAGCAAATGATTGATCACTTACTATAGTATAGAATAATAGTATTTCACCAACAAATGTATTTTTAGCTTAATATTAAATGTAGGAAAGAGTTATATTAATCTGATATGTTGTTGATGGCCAATGGTAGTGAGCGTTTAAGGTAAAGTTGATGATTTAAAAGTGGTGGGGGATAAATTGTAAATCATGAGGATCAATCACTTTAAAGAATCTCTCAACGATGGGTACTAGTCCATCTCAATGTTGTTAGCACGTTTGCTTATATTCAAGCAGTATTCGATCAGAGATGATCACTGGGGTTGGAATGTAGTGTAACAAAGGGTAGGCTGTGAGGAACAGAAGGTATTTAAGGAAGGATCTAAGAGAATTGGAAGTGAAAAAGGGGAACTTTGTCCATTTAAATGTCAATATCTTCTTTACTGCCTTACAGATCATGGGGAAGTAAAGTGGAAGGAAGAAATCATTGAGGTAGAAGAGGCTACACAGTGAGGGTGAGTTATATTCATGAGGATAATTAGAAGATAATGGGGCTCAGGTGTGTATTTAAAATCTTGTTAGATTCGTAGATGTAAATGTATTTGAAGATGATGTTTGGTAGGACCCTTTAAAGAATTGGAAGTCTGTGGGGGATACAGAATGGTTGGTTTCTATGAAATGTTTGGGAATGCTGGATTTATTAGTTCTATTCTATTAGAAGTTTGCTAAATGTTCCTTAAATCTCATGAGGAGTTGGTGTTTTGTTTGTCCGATATATATTTTGATGTAGTCTGGAATATACCATATGTCTGAAGGATAGCGGTATCAACTTTGACATGGGATAGCAGGTTTTAAATCTGAATTTGTTCAAGAGAGAAATTGATACATCATGTTGTTTAAAATAGAGGCAAGGCTATAGGTTACATGGGTAAAAAGGAAGTTAAATGTATTTTTCATCAGAAATTAGAGAAAGGGTAGTGGTAGGCTTGATTAGTTTTTTGAATTGATGCTGGCAGAGAATTCAGTATATCAAATTGCTGTTGTAACCTGCAGTGATCAAGATGGGTTCACAGGCAAATGAAAATACACAAGGATGGAATTCTTGTTTTGCAGAGGTTTAAGGAAGCAAAGTCTGAATAAGATGGTTTTCTATTTTTTTTTGGAAGACAACATATTGTAGTGGTTCTGTTATATTAAAATGTATAGGAAGGCTTCTCTAGTTGTTGGATTCTGTTTTTATGATGAAGGAAATGCATGAGGAAACATTATTGAGGTCAGTAATGAAGTCATTTATGTATGTTGGCCGCAGAAGGTAGTAGAGTTGAAAACATTTGATGTGGTTGAGTAGGACAGAAAACATTTTTGCACCCATAGCTAGTGGACAAATTATATTATTTGATGATAGTGTGCAGGTATGCAATGATTGTCTAATAAGGGGCTTGAATATCTTTATTTAAGCTGAATATGTTCAAAATACTTAAGTTTGTAAATGATTTTATGTTATTCAATAGCATGCTCACCAAAATCAATCCTTCCCCATCCAGTAGCAGTTGCTGAGCTTGTATTGAATGTTGGCTTGTTGTACAGGCAAGCAGGTCGCACTAGGCGAGTAAATTTCCTGATGGGCTTCTCCAGCTTCAAGAGGGCAATGTCATTGTATTTTGCTGGTGGGCGGTAGTTGGGATGCTTGATTACTCTTGAAATTCTGTAATCACCACTGCTCTCAGCCTCCCTATTGCCTTAATGGAAGAAATGAATCAAAGGTTTTCAATCGTAAATGGCAATGATATCATTTTTAGATACATTGTTTAAAAGAGAACAGCTTCGCTTAAGTGAACTTTGAAAGTGCCTACTTGGAGAGATTCATCCATATTTAATGTCAATCTGTTCTCTTCCTAATGACTAAAAATGGTACATACTAATCATTAAATGAACTTTATAAAACAAAGCAAGCAGTCATCTTTCACAGTGAGGTTAAACTGTAATGTCCTACAAGGTGTGTTATTTTTAAAAGCTTTCAGGTAGTTGAACCTCTAACGAAAACATATTTGATGCTAACCCAGAAAAAAACATTAAAATTATCATTTTGATAAAAAGAAATGATATTTTGGTTAAATAGCTGTGTTATTGAAAAAATTAACAGATAAAGGCAATACAAATTTCTAAAAGTTGTGGAATAGGAAAATGGAATTTTTACATTACATTTTGATCCTATCTAGACTCCCTGCTAGGGTTGAATGAAGTGGAACAGTAGAGTGCCATCATCTTAGAATTGATACTTGATCATGATTGATGGATTGATACATTTTCAAATATTATTAGGGCTGAGGTGCTGACCCAAATTATTTTTATCTGTGGAAAAATTAGTATATGCCTTTGAAGGAGCCAGCTAGGGTACAGTAATTATCTAGCCTCGCAAAAGTTCACTCACTCCCAGACCTACATTGAATGTATATCATGAAGGTTTGTGTTTGGTTGCCAAACTTCCATCGTCTTCATTTTATTGATTTCCCTCAGTGCTTTTCTTGTTTAATCCTTGTTCTTAATCTCTGAATTTCCTCCACATTCTCACTTGTGTATTTCATACTCCTTCCCTGATCCCTCTTCTTTGTTTTGCTATCCCCTTTCATCTTTCTTGGGTATCTTTCAACCTCACTGTCATTATTCCTTCCTTCCTCTCCCCTAAAGAATATTTTTTCAATGGGGCTTTATCAAGGATCTTCAAACAATTTTTTGAGAGAAATTTGTGACTGGCAGCATATTAGTGCACTACTTGGTGTCAAATCAATCAGATTGTCATGAGGAACATTGATTGATATTTTTTACAATCACTGCTTAACGGAGGAAAGTTATAATCATAATTTTCAAATGTCCTCTTGGGAATCATCAAGGCAACTCCTCTCTGGATGATCCTGTGCCCCAGAAGATCCAAGTTAATTGCTATGACCAGCTACCAATGTGAAAATTATGGCAACAACCCTTCCCATTGTTTCACCATGGCATTGTCTTGTGATTGAAGGTAACTCTTCATATGGAGTACTGGTTTGCTCCCTTTCCAATAAATATCACAAAGTACACAATTAAGCAATATTTGTCACATGCATCCAAGAAAAGAGTACGCAATGGCAACATTGGGTTTGACCTCACATTCTGAGAAGCACTTCCCTACCTCCCTGCAGTGGAGCCCACCCAATTGGCTGTAAGCACACACAATCAGCCAATTCCAAAATTATTTGAAAATGATAATAGGTACATATTTTGCTGGCAAAGCTCACCGACATATCCAGGTGGATGATAAAGTGCTCCACTTTCACTGCCTCTTCTCAGGTTCAATTCACCAAGCCTAACAACAACAGGTTCACCCCTGAAAATATCATGCCAGGTTGTAGTTCATGCTTCATCTTGGTAAACACAATGCATGCAAGCATACACTAGTAATAGTAATTAGTGGTGGCTATCTAGAGCTGAGGTAATTTTCACCATTAGGGATAGGTGGGTAATTAGGTAGAGGAAGCATTTTTTGGGAAGGGTGGACAGAAACCTAGTGGTGGTATTAGCCTATTCTCAACAAGATACTGTAGGCATGCAGCTAACTTAAACTTTAAACAATAATGGGGACAGGCTAAGTGCCTAATGCAAGTAATAATAATAATTTGGAAATGTACTTATTTTTCACAGACTACATATCGGAAAAATGCAGGCATAAGATTCTTGAGAATAAAAAGAATTTGGTCATCATCACTAAATTAAAATCATGAAAAAGAAATGCAGAAGAAAAATAGAAAGTAAAATGATTCCACGTATTTGTGACAACATTTTTGTTGTCAGTCACAGATTGATTGAGGGAATGGCAATAATAGTGATAGCAATAATTAACTTTGAAATTTGGCATAGATTTTGTCACTGCATTCAGAAAGAGTTGCACATTTTAGTTAAGAATGTTGATCAATTAAGGAAAATTGATAGCATCTCCAAGTTACCTAGATGGTATAAATGAAATAACCTGATTGTGAAAATGAAGTGTTCAATAGGGGTTTCATTCTCCGAATCCATTCACAAATGGAGTAAGAATTTATCATTTTCTTCTTTTATGTAGGCTTTGGATAACAACAGGATAATAAATGTTAATCTTAGATGCTACTTTAGATAAATGTGGAATAAGAAGCCCTTTTCTTGAAAGTATATTACTTATGCCTTGAAATTACATAGCACAAGGAAAACAAATATGCAATGTAATTTCACATCTCTGCAACCTCGCCTTGTTTGATATAAGTGGAGTATTTTGTGTTGTGTTTTGATTGATAATAGATAAATATTGCATGAAAGTGGTGCATTATATACCACCAATAGTACTAGCCATCTTATAAAAAACATGTGAGGCCATGGTCTCCTCTCAGATAACAAGGGGAGGAAAATGATCAAAAGTAAAAAGAAATCAGTTTCCACTGAGTGAAAACAGGGAAATGATAGAGAATTCATTTGGAGTGGGGGTGGAGGATGCTAATCACTTAATACAAAATATTCCATGGATGCAAAATGGCTATCCACAATGGACATCACACATGCAATCCATGTATATGCTGAAAGAAGACACTTTGCTTTTCCAAATAGGAGTAGGTGAAGATGTTACGCTGTAACGGAACCTAGGTTGTAATAAAAATACTATGTGAAAGTATCTTCTTTCATCATGGATTTCCACCATGTTACACCTGAAACTGTGATTTTTATCTGTGTATATATGATGGCCAGATAAAATGTGACCAAAACAAACTTTCATTATAGCATTTTGAAAACTGGAAATTACTCTGTTTCTTTTATTTAATTCATATTTCTGTTTAAATATGCTGATCTCACACATCTTCATAATTTGACAAGCTTAGCTATGTTAAGGATATTCACGGTAGTACAAGACCACTCCTTCACCAGAAGCACATAAACATTGCTATTGATACACTAATAGCTAATTGATACACTAATAGCTATTTGATACACTAATAGCTATTTGATACACTAATGTGTATCAAATAGCTACATGTATTTTTCTAGGACCATGTTTTACTCTGTAGATCCATATGTTTATCCATGTACCAATGGATGGATGTTATGGAAATTACTTGGATATGCTTTGTATAAAATCCATGCATACAGTTGGTACAATGGGTATCCACATTGGATGTACATTATATGAATGTGCTGAATATATAATGGATGAACTTGTGCTGTATTCTTATCTTTGCACAACAACAGAGAGGTTGTGATTATATATTTGAATTTTGCCTTTAAGGTTATTCATAAATTAGCATATTTAGAATAACAAACTAACTTCTTCTGGATGGTGAACATCAGGATTTGTTAACAATTCATGATGATATAATGGTAACCAGTGAGCATTGATTAG
The DNA here is from genome assembly GCA_037158775.1 of Hetaerina titia. Classification (NCBI taxonomy): domain Eukaryota; kingdom Metazoa; phylum Arthropoda; class Insecta; order Odonata; family Calopterygidae; genus Hetaerina; species Hetaerina titia. The sequence goes on along the minus strand of CM073776.1, from coordinate 42,583,081 downwards.
CAATACCTGGTAATGAATTTTAAAAATTGAAACAGATGTTATTTTTTTAATTTTTAATCAGTTACCTGAGAAACATTTCTTATGATTGTCTGATAAATGAAATTTATTAGTAACAAACCACCTAGCAGCAAAAAAAGGCCTCAGTCTGATATGTATGCATATATTTTAAATGATTCTGAAGGATGATTATATGCCATATCATTAGTAAATAATGATGTCTAGAAGAAGTTTTTTTAAGTACATATGTAGGTGAAGTTGCTTTTTAGTTTACAAGACTACTCAAATTAGGAAGGCAATATTACTTACTTACGTGTATGCGCACAATGAGCTGCAGTTAAAACATATGAATCGCTAATGAGAGATCCACCACAGTCCCAGTCATAACCATTAGAATCTGGTCGCTGATAGCCAATGGCACTCTAAAAAGGAAGCAGTTTTCAACATTTAGTGAATTAACACATTGAGTAAATGAGATGTTATCATGAATCAATTTAAAAGTGTATCTGGATGTCATTCCACATCTTCCATTTAAGTGCAGTGTCAGTTGCAGTTACATCAGAAAATTTAAATGTTTCTTTGGAAAATATGCGATGCATACTCAGCCTGATGATGAATATGACAATTTATTTTTTTTTAATATTTTCCACCATAATGACCTTTAATACTAATATATTCATATACCAATACTAATACATCCAACAGGGTTCCAGGGTCATTGTCCCATCTCTGTAATGCTCTTTCAGAAGTGCTGCATGAAGTACTTGTCTATAACTGCAATCGCTTCTTGATTGGATGATAAATGTTAACCAGCAAAGAAACTTCTGTGTTTTCGGAAGAGATGGAAATCCAAGGGAGCCAAATATGGGGAATAGGAGAGATATTCCAGCACTTATTAGTGCTAATCCCACAATTTTTCTATCGCCAAGACAATTTTATGGGTAGGTGCTTTGTCCTGATGAAAAACAGTTTTTTCCTCCGTGAGATTAGTCTGATTTCATGAATTTTCACATCGTTTCATTATAAGGTTAGAATGGTACTCCCCAGTTAATGTTTTACCTTTTTCAAGATAGTCAATCAACAGAATTTCTTTTGCATCCCAAAAAACCAATGCCATAATCTTTCATACTGATGTCTGCAGCTTCTTCGGAGCTGAAGAAACAGCTTCTATCCACAACATGGATCATTGTTTAGTTTATGGTGTGTAATGGCAAATTCATGTTTCATCCGTAGTCACATATTCCATGAAATACATCATGCATTGGTTGGAAAGTGTCGTTTCAATGTTTTGATCCATGATGAGTGCAAACAGCACCAATCTTGCACTAAGCTTTGTCTAGTGCAATTCCACATGCAAAATTTTACTGACACATTCTTTTGATATCCCTACAGTATTTGCAATTTCATGCACCTTTGTGGACAAATCTTTTAAAATCATATCTCGCACTTTTTCGATGACTTCCGGTGTGGTTGTACTCTTCAGATGTCCTTCATGTGGATCATCTTGGAGGCTTTCAAGGATACCTTTTTACTTGGCTGTCTGTTTATTCATGGTGAAAATTGAAGGGGAAGAGTTTCCATACACATTTACAATCCTCAAAAGTATTTCAGTCAGCATTAAACTTTCTTTTATGAACAATTTTATTGCTACACAAGTAGTAATAGTATTGTTGGGGAGGCGACCGACAGCTCAGGTCATTTGCGCCATTAGGGATGGATGGGAAAGGATGAAGGGTGGAGAGAAACCCGGCGTCGGCATTAGCCTGCTCTTAATGAAAGGCGCCAAGGGGTCCACAGCTTAACGTCCCATCCGACGGATGGCGTACTCACTCAAATTGCCCTCTGAATTTTTCTATTTCTAACAACACATGCACCACAACTGATTCAATCAACTGCCTACAGCAAAGTCCTGCATGAAATTTCTTGCAATTTCAGACAGCATCTACTTATAGTTATGCCAAACATGAGAGAAAAAAATCACTCATGTAGTGATGCAATCTATGCATGAGGTCCTGAACTTTTCAGACCACCCTCTTATGTGATTGGACCCTTCTTAAAACTTTGACACTATATACAACTAACTTGATTTTGTTGTTCTATTTTCATGTGGTTTGAAACAACCAAACTTTTCATTATTACAAGTATTCATACATTTCAGAAGCCAAACAAAAATAATTGAAGATAATTTTTTAATATTTAACCCAGAGTTATTATAATAAAGAGAATTTTAATGTAGTGCTAATTTCTTGTCATGGCCATATTTTGACTGAATATCAAATTTCTATTTAGTGCCCAAAATTTATATATCAAATGTCAGCCAAATAAATGGTGTTTTAAACTTAAGTTAATTGAATCAGAAAGGTTTGAGCTTCATTGTAGTCATTCTTGGTTATTTTTTGATGAATGTTATGCAAAACATTCATGTGATGCACCCAAAAGAAAAAAAAGACTTTTGAAATACTTTGGTGATCCCAGCAATGTTCATCATTGTTTTTGGAGAGATCCACCATAGTCTCCACAGGAACTCCTTTCACACTGATGAAGGTGGGTCACCAATATATTAATTTGTTTTCTTTTGTCACCTTCCTTTTTTGTTTGTGCCACATTATTTGTGAAGATAAATACACCATAACTAATTATCAGAATGGAATTTATTACATACCATGTGAGGATATTCCCCTGGGTCAGTTTCTTCCCCTCCCACAATAAGATGCAGGCCTGCATCAGGGCAGTTGGCAACATTAAGTGACACGGGGTCCGGTTCTAGAACCAGTGGCAACCCTTCTATACGGTCAGTAACCAATTCACTGTACTCTTCACATTCTGAAAGTAATACATGAAAATATCATAACTTTTAAAACTATTGTAGATCTCATACACAAAAAAAAAAGATTTCGGCTAAAGAAAACTATATTTACAATTCCACCTTCTTTGGTTTAAGGTCATTTATAGTTTTCCAATTCTTAAAAACCCCTTGGAGAACCTATTTTTTGGGTACCAGATCTTCCTGGGAAACCATAACTGGCACAGGGAAAGGAACTGATGGGTGAATTTACCCTGGATTCACCCTGATGGGTGAATTTCACACGCCATCGGGCTTTGTACTGGGTCAACTACACCATCACTTACCAAATCAACCTTCAGGTTAATTACTGTGTTTATGGTTTTTATATGGATATTAATCATTTGATAATATCAAGATATTAGTGGTGTGGGTCATTTTCAGTTGCTGTTACACTGTTCATGTTCACTTTTTTAGAGGCTCAAAAATTGAGCTGAATTGATTAGAAGGAAGAAAATTAAAACTGGAATAATAATGAAAAGTCCTGGGTAATTGAAAAAATCCTGGCAAGGATGTTGTATATTAACTTGGAAGTTCATTTTGTGAAGTCTTGAGAAGTAAATATGATCAGGAATAGTAAAAGTCAGCAGAGATGATAACCAAGGAGAAATATCATGAAAAGAAGAAACTTAATGACAGATCCCAAAGAGGATAAACTTGTAGGCAAAAGGATACATGTAATTCATTTGGAGAATTAAACTGCATTGAGCCAATTTAAAGATTGTTGACCAGTGATGGAGGTGATGATGTCAGGGGATTTTGCAGTACAAGGAAGTTATTCAAGAAATTATGCATTCTCGTGATATGATAATGAAATTCATTTTCATGTTAGGTTTGGAGGATTCCTTCATTTGTTTGTATACCATCACCAATACAGGTAGATAGAGATTGCTAAAAAGATGATCTTGTGGGCTGCCTATGTCTATGTCTCCTTCACCATTTTAGTGGCTGATAAATTTTACTACGAACATATTTAACATCTACTTCCATAACTAGGGGAATCACCATTCAAATCATCATCTATTCACAGAAAGGCTCTTCATTTCAATTAGTTCAGTGTAGATCATAGCAAATTTTCATGTTCCTCTGTGGTATTTCCAATATTTCAGCATGTCCTGTTAAAACCATTGACCATGAAGGAATAGAAATGATGCAATGTGTGGGCTACTTTAATTATCTGATCCAAAGGAGTCAGCTGACAGGAAAGTTGATTGGGGGGCTGACTCCAATTAAACCTATGATTAATGGCCTTTGATCATGATGATCCAGTAAAGGTATTAAGCTGAGGAAAGTTTAATATATGTTTATAACTTGGAAAATATTCCTTATCCTGTACATTAAAAGTTATCAGGGTAAAATAAAAAGTTTCAATCCAATGCTTTCATGACTGTGGTGGAAATCATGGGAGGGCAAATCAGTGAAGTCCACATAATTGCTAAAAATTTTAAGAGTAGGCATCTAGGCTCACTACAAATTTCAATAAATTATTTATAGTTCAATAAACATTATCTAGACAAGGAATATAGATTTGAAAATTATATGGTACCCTTATAGGAAGTGAATCCCTTGAAACCTCTGCTTAATCTCCATATCCCTTTCCTTGTGTAAATATCCTTCTATATGATCTTATGTTGAGGAATCCAGCTACAGTGAGTCTTTTTCCAATTTCTCTCTTGGAACTGAAATGCAATGCTTCTTAGAAAGAGCCAAACAGTATAGCTATATTTGCAAGCGATAATTAGTAGAAATGGAATGTGGAGCAACCATAGAATGAAGAAGATAAAGGAGACATGCTACTAACGAGTGAAATACTCTAAAGAATGGTTGAAGAGGAAAGCCTTAACTAGAGGAAGAGGAAACTAGTTGGGTCACATCCTGAGGCACAATATTAACATTTATAGACAAAGATGTTAGGGCTTGGAATTCTTTCATGTTCATAAGTACTACTTTGTTTTCCATATCAAATTTTTCTCCACTTCCCTCGTCATAATTAATTAGGGTTTCAATCTCTGAATGTTGTGCCCAATGATTTGGCAATGCAGCAAGACCCAGGTCACAGCTAATACACTGCATGATGAGTACCAAGTTAGTTAATCTCTACATGACAGTTTACTGAACACTCCAATTGAAGGGAATATAGATACAGAGAGGGAAAGAATTTCAGAAGGCCATCGCTGAATTACAAGCAGTTTGTGATGGAAAACATCAGTACCAGGAGATCTAAGGAAATGAGAATCACAGGTATTGGGATAACATGGAGAAGTGTCACAAGCAAAACCCCAGGTTTGATAACCCATGGTTACAACATACCCTCTCCACTGTTGATAATGCATATGTATATGTACCCAATTCTGTCTTTGACATGCGCAAATTGCTTACCACTATACTTTTTGAATAGCACTTACTTCTCTCACTTATCCTTCTCTTGGGTCTTGATGTCCCACCAGAAAAATGACTGTTTTGAGGCTTTGATGAACTACCTTGTTGCACAGTGGGTCTCTTGTTGAAGTCAGGCCAATTGTAGGGGTTATTAGTTGCAAGGTTTTGACCACCAGGCTTGTTGGGATTTGGTCGCTGGAATAGCATTATTATCAAGATATTATTTTTGCCTCTAAAGATTTACTATGAATCACAATTTATGCCCCTGTGAACCACTTATGGTATTTTATATCATATTTGATACCAATCTGTATCCAATACCCTATCTGAAAAGTATCAATAGGGTCAGTGGATATGGTTTTTTCATTTAAGTGATCAATATATCCCCAGTAAAGTAGGTATCATTTCCTTCTAATGCCTTGCAATAATTATCATGATTTTAATGTAAATATGTCAAAAAGTTAGGAAATAAAAAATATGACATAATCCATGAATTATAAATTGGAGCATACTGTAGGGCGTACACCTTCCCTCTTGCAGCAAACAATGGGAGTATCTCGTATAAAACTGCATATCTTTGGTTGTGATCCCTGGGACAGTAATGTCATAGCACTCTGGCATTGTCGAAATGGTTTGCAGATTCCAGGTTCACGTGATGGTAAGGTACAATGGTCACCCACTGAAAGTATTAAAAATAAACTTGTCGTTGAAGTGAATTAAAATTTATGAGGCATATATAGTCATGAAATTCAACATACATGAGGAGAACATGGATTTTTAGGTGAGCAAAATATTCTTTTTAGCACCTCAAGTACACATAAAATTGCATTTACTTACAAAGTATATTCCTAATGCCACCAAAGTGATTAACGGAAACATTACCTCTGTCAATAGTAAAACCTTAATTTATGATAAGGACAAATATGCGCACACAAACAGATTACCAGTCCATGAATTGAACAGTGCTATTAACTAATATGGAAATGTTACAAGTATGCCCTCAAGTTAATCTTTTTGTCAATTCTTCATGCAAAACAACATAATTTTCTAAAATCACATAGTAATCGTGAGTGAAGTTATTATTTAAGTAAACATATTTTGAGTAGAGAGCAGAATGTTTGAATAATGTCCGTATGTGTAACTCAACCATTAGAACACAGTCATAATGCAACTTCTATATACCTTCATCATCACAGTGACGGAGCATTATTTTCTAATTTGATGTTCACCACCTAACAGTACCTGAGGTGTGACAGAAACACCCAAACAAACAGTGAACACAGTATTTTCCAAAATAATACACACTACCAAAATTTGCTATCACTGTCCATTTTTTGTAAAAATAGTAGCCTTTTTAACGTTTTCTGCACAAAAAGACAAACACAGGTACACAAATGTTAGGCGCTATAAAATGCATATTTTCAGGGCCAATTATCTCTGAAATGTTTTAACATAATTGTATATGCCATCATCTTCTCTGAAAAAAAATAGTTTAATAAGTAGATAGCCATAGTATTCGTAGTTATAAGTTATCAGTAAGAATTCTATGAAAATAAATATTACTCCTTTTTTCTTTCAGGGTTGGAACATGACTTTCAGCATGCAGTCTGAAGAACAGTGCCAAATCTTGACATAACCATGGAATGAAAAAGTTAACTGCAAAATCCCCGAACACTTCTTCGAGAAGGGATACTAGGGAAAAGTGTTACTGCACTGAGGTGAGTGGCACAACCTAATATCATGGTTGAGAGATAGTGTAGGATGGTACTTGGCGTAAATCCATTGTAAATGAAGAAAGAATCAATAAGACTTTCTCACTGGAAAGAAATAAATTCTTTCCTGTGGAAATGCAGTCTTTTTGATTCTTCCTTCATTTTAAATTTCCAGTCAATTACTATAGTTACAAATATTCATCATTTGATTAAGTAAGATCACTTCTAAAACCAAACTAATGCAGTATTAAATACAGTGATACACCACAATACAGCGAAAAATTTGTTGCCTCTAAACTCTACATCCTTCCTCTTTAATATGCATATTTTACTATGTACACATACATATGGGGGTCAATCACCCAAAAGAAATAATGGTGCATTAATTTGATATAGGCTCATAAATTATACTGTTAGTGTTGAACATTTAAAAAACTTTCAGAAACTATCTTATTTTTTTAGTTGTATAATGATATGACAACTCAAGCTATGTTTTAATATTATAGTGCAAGCTTTATCGAGGAAAGAATAAGTTAGTGAAAGTATGCATCTCCTTTATTATTTCAATTTTAAAAATAGGATGCTATTGAGTGTACCTCTTCTTCATGCACTGTCAGTGAGGGACACACTTGTGAGTTAATAATTGATTCCCATTGTAATTGAAATATTTCACAGGCGGAAATATTCAAAATCATAAAATGACGATAATGTGGATTTCTTTAAATGAGTAGCAAATATGCAAGAAATGGTATTCAGCAGAAATTAAGAAATGAACGAAATTAATTAGAATATTGGAAATCAACGGTCCATTGAGAAATTAATACAATATTTACTTAGTCTAAATATAAAATCAAAATAAATTTTGCCTTTGCATACTCTTTTATGGATAAATTGCTAATGCAGTGTTCAAGCTTGTGTCAAGTGTTGAAACTACCATAAAACATACAGTCTAAAAAGTCAGTATTCTAAAGGTGAATTAAGTTCGGAAAAATTTAACATTATTGCTACAAGTTCTCACCTGACTGCTGGGCGTTGGTGCAAACAATGAGGGTTGGTAGCAATAAAAAACCAATAGGCCACATGTGACGACTGATCAGCCATGGGGTTCTTTCTGGTCATGAAATTGAGAAAAAGAATTGATCAGTTCAAACTTTCCAATTAACATGTCACTGCTCCTGACTCAAATGCCAGAGCGCATTGGGCATTAATTATGTTTTCGAGACAAGAAGAACTCTGATTAAAGTAATGATATGTTTCATTCATTCAATTTTTAATGATGATTCAATAGAAGTTGAATCAATGACCATGATGCCCATGTCTTAAGCAGGCTTGCATCACTTGCATAAAAATTTTCAAAATTGCATTAATCAACAGGTAGATAATAAATTCAGTGAAATGGGTAAACTGAAAATGTAGGGGAATCGAAGGGGTATTCTTGTAATTCACTCTAAAAAAGTGAATGATTGAAGCATATCACTACTTTTATTTGAAATTTCTTTATTTAAAAAACAAATCTATGTACAATGTATTACCGCATTTAAATCACGCAGTAAAAACAAAGAGAGCAAAAAGAAAGCAAATTGACAACTTTTGATTATTGCAAATATAATCCCCTGAAATCATTAATTAGAATCATGCATGTGAAAGAGGAGTATTCATTTATTTGCAGTTGTATTTGTGCTTATATTCTTTAGACAAGGAAAATAAACCATAGAATCTGCACACAATTGTTTGATTCACTGACTCACATTTGGACCATTTATGCATTAATTTGCATGGTGTGCTTGATAAAATACCTGTTTAAGTAGTTAATGCCTGGGCCAGTGAATGACACAATGTTATGTGGATTCTACTAACTTTTTTTAACCTTGTGTGAAGATAACAAAATTCCACCAAGTGACACATGAAAACATTCATCATTCAAAACATACTCTTTTCAGAATAACTGTCACATAATATACACACATTCAAACACGAAATCCTACCAAATGGCAAACAAATATGCATTCACACAGAAATAGATATAAGGAAAGGGGAAAGGAACACACAAAGGACGAACACAGGAGAGGTGGGGAAGGTGGATTTGAGCAGATTACAAATGTAAAAATATTTTCCTCGACCGGGACTTGAACACCAGATCCCTCCACTTGCCGGGCGGATACTCTAACCACCTGAGCTATCGAGAAAACCTAATTTACACAAACACATATATATATATATACACACACAAAAATATATATTTCCATGTTTATGTATATATATATATTTATGAAAAAAAAAATATATATAGGGCTGCGTAGTCCAGTGGGTAGAGCATTGGACTACTGACCAGAGGGCTGCAGTTCGATTCCCGGGCAAGGCACTCTGAGCACCTGCAGCTCCACCCAAGCTCTGTGATTTTTTGGGTACCAGGTCTTTCTGGGAAACCATAACCGGCACAGGGAAAGGAACTGGCTCCTCTACCCTGATGTGTGAATTTCACATGCCGTCGGGTTTAGTACTGGGTGAACTCTAATATATATATATATATATACATACATAAGAATAGTGTATTTTGTTAGGAGTCGCAAAATATTTATTTGGTAGTTGTTTCCATCCATAAACCTATCTTAACTGGTAAATTACCTTATAATAAATAATATGTTTATATACACACACACACATTGATATGTATGGAAAAATATAAGATTATAAACTTCTATATATAAAAAGGAACTCATTGGTAAATAGATATAGGAAATACATATATGGGGAATGTGGGAGTCCAGTGGGTAGAGCATTGGACTACTAACCAAAGTACCTTGGTTTGATTCCTGGATTCAGCTCTGGACACCCTCAGTTTAACCAAACTGGCTGAATTTTCCAGATCTTCCTGGGAAACTATAGTTGGCACAGGGAAAGGAACTAGCCCCCATACCCTCATGTGCAGTGTTGTCAGATTACCTTAATGCTATACAATGCTGGTGCGACACTTGGCAATTAGAATTTAACTTAAAAGAGTGTGTCGTGATCAATATTTAGAAAAAGAGCAATTCCCTCCCGTATGCCTTCTACATTGGGAACACTGAAACTGGATGTGTAGACTCAACTAAATACCTAGGTGTAACCCTCACTCACAGTCTTTCCTGGGTGAAACACTTACAGGGAATATATGGACAAGCTAACAAAAGATTTGGAGTTATTAGAAGAGTACTAGGTAAATGTGATGAAAAAGTCAAAAAGAAATGCTATCTGTTGCTGGTTACGCCTCATTTAGAATATGCTGCTAATATATAGGATCCTCAAGAGGTTGGATTGCATGCAACATAGAGGAGCTAGATTTGTAAAACCTGTCATGATAAACTCATTAGTGTATACAAAATATTAGAGTGGTTAGGCTGGGAATGACTCATGGAACGAAGGTTAAATTACAGCAAAAAAGCTCTTGATTAAATTGGAAGGCCTCTTTATCAGTGATATTGAAAATATATTATTGCCACCATTGTACTTTGGTAGGAGAGATCATGTTAGTAAAATTAGAAAGATTAAGTGTAGAACAAATAGATTTAAGATGTCATTTTTTCACGAACAATAGAGGATCATAATAACATTGTCCAGCCACAGTAGTCTCATATTCGGGTAAAAAGTAGTCTGGTGTGTATTCACCCCCTGCCACACACCCTAGAGGCGGTTTGCAGGGTACATAAATAAAGTTGGAAATTTCACATGCCATTGTGGTTAGTACCAGGTGAGATCTCCCCTCATATATCAAACAAAAGAGAGAAACTAACTCAATTAAGAATTTTTGGTGGCACAGCCACCTCTTATGGAAGGATGGATAGTTGTCTCTCTTTCCTAGTAGAAAAGCCTGTTCAGAGAAATTCAGGAAAAATGATTGTTGAGACACATGAATAATATTTTGAGTAGCAAAGGGTAAACAGCAGCAAAGGCATTAATAAAGGACTTACATTGTAAAATAAGAACTTTTAGTTGAAAGGGAACATTAGCAGGCACTAAAAGATAGTTGTAAAGAAAGGGTTGGCCAGGAATTGAAAATGAGGTGCGACTTTGATTAGTATTTAAAATTGAATTCTTGAAAAGGGATAATTAAATGTAAGTAAAATTGGTTGGGAGTAGGAATGAAAAAAAATAGTTTAATTGAGGAAGAAATGAGGAAAGAGGTATTAAAAGAAGAGATAAGTGTGACAGCAAATTTAAAGAAAATTTCAAAAGTAGATGACCATGAATTTGAATAGTGATGGAGTGCTGTTGAAAATTTTTTTATAGCAGGGCGAAAATTATGCTAGTAGGTTAGAGAGTGTAATAAAAATATAAATTTTGTTTGATCCAACAAAACAATGAGAGATTTTAGGAATGGAGCAGCTACAATAGATCGTTTTCCAAAAGGAAAGGGATTAATAATGTAGTCCCTTACCAGGAAGAAATATAAATAAATTGAAGGATAAAAATAATGGGTTTTGAGCTTGAAATATAAATTCTGGGCTTATTAAGGCGAGTGGAGAGGAAAAAATAATTAATTTAAAAGAGGAAATGCCGAAGTTGACAAGAGATATTGAAAGGTAGATGGATGTTACATAGCAGAATAATAGGCAAGTAAGAAAGGGTGTGGACTGGGGTCCAGACTTTTTTTATTGAACGCAAAAGACTAAAAATTATAAGGAACTGAATTGATAATTATTTGAGGCTGTTAGTATTATTTCAAAAGTACTTCGAAATAATTTCATAAGTCCTTAAGGTAATACATTACTTTTCAAAGATCATCAAGCTACCTATACCGCCTATACATTTTTAAAAGAGAATAAATTTAGTTTTATTTTTTCGGTAAATTATCTTAAGTACAGTATCTTAGTATCTTAAGTAGCTAACGCTGCAACATGAGTTTGGTCGCATACAGCTACGTTATGACTTGGTATTCTCAAACTCGGCCAGAAAAGAACACAAAATATTATCTTGTTGCGATTTGATAAGTCGCATGAAGGCAATTTTCTAGGTTCGCCAAATATCGTAAAATTTAGTCAGTTTATGCAACATTGTTGATCTGCTGGTGGCGCGACCATCGTCTCACACTGTGGTCACTTTTCCTTTTATGTTCTTGTTTGTTGTTTTTATTAGTAATAAAACGATGCCTTTCCAGAATGACGCTAAGCCACATCTAAACCTAGAAATTCATTGACTAGACTTTGCCGCCGCATTTATGCCATTTCAAGTGGCAGGTTGACTTAATGCGACTGAATCGACGAAATTACAAAAGAAAGAAGTAAATATACGCAGGTGATTCAAATACATTCGTAGAGTGAATGCATTACGTCGTTACCGTGTCTTCGGCCTTGAATGAGATTCAGCGCCCGTGCTGTTGACGTCATAGCCTTCGGAGGACCCGAGCATAATATCTACACGGATCAGCTGAAACTCATCGATGGATGATTAATATACTCGGTGGGCAATCTATTCATGCTTCGCATCAAAAGCCTCGTTGGGTTCGAGCCAACCAGTATCTTCATTTCTTCAGCCTCAGTATCGAGTAACCAGTATCAGTATTCACGTGAACGCAGTGATTTTATGATGCCGGATTATTTAGCAAAATCAACAGTGCTATCATGGAATGGGAGGTTAATAGGTTAATGCCAGATTACCAATCGACGGTGGTCGTGTTTATGAATCGATATATGGCGACAGCCACGCCCAAAACTGAGTTAGGACTAAAGTGACTTCCAATTGCATACACAACAACAAAACACGCGAGGATTTTCGTTGCTCGACTGTCGCGCGTTCCCTTCCTCCTTGACGACAACACATCGAGGGAAGATCGACATTCCGAGGAAACTCGACAAACCGGTAAAATTTATGATGAGCTTTCAGCGCCGGCTTTGACTTCCCAAATTTGAGGGGATGAATTTGATGAGGACGCACCAACCTGTACTCTCCCTTGTTCGGGACGGCGACTGGACCCTTCCGAGTCTCGCCTCGCCCCCTCTCGGCGTTCCGTCCACTCTTTCCCGCATAGTCGCTCTGGAACCAGTCGATTGGGCACCTCGTGGAGCTCCGCACTGACTTGACTCGTCTGGCCGAATCCTTGGCGTGGAGTGTGCGACCAAACCTTTCCCCCATACCCTCTAGAACACTCCGTCCTTCCCGCCTCAACCTCCCTACGCCCCCCTTCTCCACACTCCCTTCTCTCTCCTCCTCCCAGACCCACCTCCTCCTTCCCTTTCCAAACCTACCTCTCACTCTCCCCGTTCACTCATACCCTCTCAACGCCTCATTCATACACCCCCTCCCCCCCTGTCATGTTCGAGCCATACAGGTAACCTTCTCCCCCCTCTTCTCTTTTGTGACCATTCCCTACTCCCTTCCGTCCTCAGTTCACTATGGGGATATTTCCTTTTGCCGCGTTGACCGATGTCCTTGCCGCGGGTGTTATTGTGCGGTGGGCCCAGGTGGCGCCGTGTGGAAGAGGAAGCCTCCAGCTCCCTCCATGGTGGCGCTATCAAGCTGAGGAGGACTGTCCGGGAGCGAAGCGTTTAGGGTTGCCGTATTTCGATCCGACGAATTGATGACGGGAGGCCATGCAGATCGAAATTTCCCGCAAGCGGTACGTAGAAGTTACATAACCTGGCTTCATATCTTTTGTATGCACTTTTCCCATGTAACTTTGTGAATGAAAAATTACAGCAAAATAATATGGAAAATTTTGTTATTTTACGGAAAAAAATAAATACAGAAAAATAAGTAAAAGGAAAAGAGGAAGAAGAGATAAAGAAAGAATATAGGACCAAAAATTAAACAACTCAGACCTGGTCAAATACTTGGGTGTAATTTACATAAAACATTTCATGGGGCATAGGAAGAGCATATAGGTCGGCCTTAAAGAAACTAGGTTTCATTAGACAGGATGTTGGAAAATTCAATGTACGAGTAAACGAGAGGTGCTAATTTGCTGTTTTTCGGTCTCATTTGGAATACTTGGCTAGTATTTTAGATGTACGAGTATGGGAGTAAACAAAAATCAAGTATTTGGGAAATTTCCGTAACAAATACTTTTGATCCATAAACATTTGCTAAGAGAAAAGAGTAGACGTGACGGGTATGCTGGAGGAACTAAGATGGAAGCCCTTCGGGTCAGGAAGAGAGCAAGCTATGTGAAAGGTCATTAAATAGTTCCATGAGAACAATTGAGTTTACTAGTCACTTCAAGGGGTCCGCGTTACCTCGGCAGATTGGACCGCCGAGATAAAATTGGAGAGAAATAATCCACCAAGGACAGATTCAAATACTCTTTTTTCCCTCCCATAATCATAGCAAAAATCATACGTAACCACTACTAATTTCAACATTAAAAATCAAAATTTGAAACTATTCGAAAACTCCCATTATTGCATGATGTAGATAGGCGTGTACGTGTGTTTACGTGTATACAAGTTTATTTTTATGTATAAATGAGTATTTATCCGTGAAAGCCTTGTGCCCTAACACCTCACCACATGACCTTACGAAGTACTGTTTAGTTGCAGAAAGGTAGCACACCCGGCCCACAGAACATTTTCACCCCATCATTTATCATTTTCAGTTAGCATTTTTTGAACGAAAATAATCACAGAATAATGTAATTTTACATAAAAATAAAAAAAATATTTTGGAAAAAGAATCACGCAGTTTGTTTCCTACACGTATGTACTTCAATAGCTACTGCCACTATTTAGATAAACGTGAGCGTATCAACAGAATTACAAGGAATATAATAATTTTACATCGAATCGACTAATAGCGGACAATTATATGAATTTTCAAAATGTTTCGCCGGCGATAGTTTTTTATCGGAAAATGGGGGCGAGTCCTCAAATATGAGAATATATGGCAACGCTTAGTTCTGTAGAATAGTCCTACAGTTTGTGACTCCCGGGGGGTGGTCTCCAATTTTACTGTCTCCCTTAATGTACATCACGTCATCCCTTCAAATATTAACGGACAAAAATGACACTTTGTTAGTGAGGGAAATTCATTGTACAGTGAAAGTACGTATGGAAAAAGGTATGAGGATTCACTCGAGGGGGTATATTGGACTGACGTATTCGATACGTTCATTAAAGATTATTTTTAGGAGAATGATTTGCAAAGGATATTGTCCTCGCGTTGGAAAGTACATATGGTACTGGGAAAAAATTATGAAATCTGGCCTGTATTGAATGTTTAAATATTATATTTTAACTGTTTATTGAATTTTCATAACCATATTAATTTTCGATGTTAGTCCCATTTGTGATCATGTACTTCTTTTCGGCTTCGTTAGTAAGTGTGTGCCTGTGCATATACACACGCATCTTAAGTACTTGTTTAAATATATTGGTCAGCATATAACTTTTAACACGTTGGCAAAAAAGTACAATAAAGGGCCATGGAGATCTTTATGCTATTCCGTGAGATAGTGTCTAAATCCATGATGCGGATCTTCCGAGTAGCAGAAATTCAGCTGCGTCTGCAAGTGCGTAGTTGAACAGTGTAATATATCATGACAACGAATACAACTTGTCCTGTCCACTCATTTTTCACACAGCACTCATTGCAACACGTGGGCGTCACCTTCAAGTGCGTCCTGAACTCAGTTATGACTCAGTTACTAGAGAAAACGGCTGGAAACGCGCCTAGTATTCTAAATGAGCATTTGAGCATCACTTTATTTTCTCTGAAACCACAGGAGGTTCAAATAGAAAGGAACTGACCCTGAATGTGTCAATTTCAAGCGCTGAACGAGTTCATCCCCAAGCGTTGCCTGTCAAACCGACCTTCGGGTTGAAGACCGTGGTGTGTTCGAATCGACCTTAAGTGCTCGACACCACAGGGACACCGTCGACAACGTTTTTTACTGCTTAACTGTCTTCTTTACTCTCTGATCTACGTATAATATAAAAGCATTTATGCACATCTACGCTGAACCATACTCTACGCTACGTAGGAGGTAGAAGGGAATATGAAGTATTAATCTCGCCTCAATTAAGTCGTTGAATGAAAAATTAAATATGCTGTACCCTGATGCACTGAATGGTTGAGGCCTTAACTTTGTAGAAATCCATGTTTAACTTAAGAAATTAAATATTATCTTTGCTTTCTACGGAAATGAAACTTTATTTGTCGACTAGTTTCGTTTACACTGTAACATCACTAGTCCTGAGGATGTTACAGTGTAAACGAAACTAGTCGTCAAATAAAGTTTTATTTCTGTAGAAAGCAAAGATAATATTTAATTTCTTAAGTTATGCTGTACCCTACCCAGGAGGCGTGTGGCAGGGTGACATAGGGCAGCAGCTTTCAGTAACTAAATATATTATTGATGTTAGTGATTCATAGATAGGTTCACGGGTTTATTCATTGTTTAGCTTTGTTTTTGTTGTGATCACGAATTTCATGAGGAAAGAGAGTACCTGAATCTAATGGTGCTCTGTAGTCTGTCTCCGTTGACTTATCCGAATGGTGGAATATGTCGATATAAGGAGAGGACTTAGTGATTTATTTGGTATCATGAGCTTAATCAAGTGTCCTTTACCTTTTCAATAGCCTTACTCCTCACCACATCGCTTCATGCTTGCAGGGTCTACCATCCTAGCTCCTCTATTTACCGCGTTACGCTCGCTTTCTTATCGTTACAGTTATTCACAAACCCAGCGACCCTCATTTGCATCTTTCCCATACCCTTGGGTCAACTTCCATTCCGGCAGGTCCTAAATATATACCGTGTATATGTACGATCTCATCAGTGAAAAGTAACACCATTCCCAAAGTAATAACTGGTGTGATAAGGCAATGATATTTTTTTTCAAATCGCCAAAGTTCCCTTTGAAATATTTTTACTGAATTCTCGAATTCATGCATTTTGAACGAACTCCCATCATTTCTTTGGGCACGCACTGTGAGGGAAATGGAAGTTGATGAAGGAGAGGAATTGTTTTTTATAGTAGATCACCGGTCAAGTTGGATTTTTTATGGATGAATTTACTAAGAACTTGCACACTTAAGTGTCTCCCTACGTCCAAGTACCGCTCGGCACAACAGTAAATGCCCTGAGGCCCTACAATACAGTACACATTTTTCATCTTTAACTGAACTTTCGTACTCCGCTTCCTCTTTCTCATCATTTGATCCAACCTGCCCAATCTTTTCTTTCCTTAACTTCGCTTAGTCTTCGACAATCCAATACCACTGAACGTGCCCTTCTTCCACTTTCCCTGGCTTATTTGAATTCCGCCCGTTAAATTTCTTTTCTCTCCCGCCATGACCAGATCTTCGTCGTCTGTTTCCTTTTCCGATCATTTGACTTTATTCTATTCTCATCTACATCTGCACAACACCCCGCAAACCTCCGCAAGGGCGTGTGGCGGGGGTTGTTAGGCCACCAACAATGCATGCACAGTCCCAATCCTGACTCCTCTACACAAATATTAGTTTGATCATGCGCTGGAACCACTTCAACTGCGTGCGAAATCAAACTTATTGTCCTGTAGTCCTCACATGATGTAGCCTTTACCGCTTTCGGAATACGAACTAATACTGATCTCAAAAAGTCTTCTGGCCAGATTCCTTCCTCATAGATGCTACGAATTAGTCCATGTAGACTCTTACTTCCACATTTTCGCAAGCCTTTAAGTATTTCCGCAGGAATGTTGTCAATCCACACGGCCTTATATGATTTAATTCCCCTTAATTCCCTTTCTATCTCACCGCCGAGTATCCCTGAACCCAAGCTATCTTCATCGACATAGTATTTTATTTCTATTTCTAACCTTGCTGGCCAAAGTTCTTTATCATACAGTTCTTCTATATGTTCCTTCCATATCTCCTGGGTATTTTCTGCTTCAACTGTTATTTTATCCAACTTATCCCAAACTGTAAACACAGATTTTCCCTTCTTACTTCCCGACAGTGTTTCAACCTTCTTCTATATATACCGATTTCACCCTTCCTCTGCAAAATTTCCATATCCTCGCATTGCGTCTTCCATCACGCTTCTTTTGATCTATTTGTTGCCCATCTCAATTTATTGTTTAACTCTATAATAACTTTCAAATCACGGCACTCTCACAAAATACCTTCAACTTTATCCTCTCCGCCATCAACTTTTTTGTTTTGCCTTCTAATATCCCAAAATAGCTTTCCCTTGACACTTGAAATATTATTAAGTTTGGTATAGGCTTTATGATTGACTTGCGAATCGATTATTTTATGTCGAACTTCAACTGAAATTGAATCTGCATTTACGATTTAAATTGGGATCGAACTTGTGGCTTCATCTTTAACTAGTTTCCCTAATTTCTATACAGGGGAAGCCAAAGCGTTCTAAAGTATGGCAACGTAAAAAAATATATTTCTAACATATTTTAGATTGAAATAAAGACAAAGTAGCTATAATTTTTACATTTATGACTTGGGATACTTGTGAAAACGTATCAGGATCGATTTTGGAGGACGTATTTCCTCCTGACCGGAAAGGAGCTAACGTCACCACTCTCTTCAAAAGTGAAAATAAAAAATACACCATTGATTTAAAAGTGATACCAACCAATTCGCTCATATTTAGGAAGGAGTGATCGTGTCCAACTCAATTGGGTTTTATTATACACGATATCCCGCAATCCGGGGAATGAACAATGAAATTACTTCCAAATATGCTTTTTACTTAGATTTTTAGATGCCCTTTGATTAAGTCCCATATGCCACAATGGAACACAAGTTACATACGTACGAATAAACGATGACGAAATAAAATAGATTCAGGACTTCCATAGTAACCGTAAACTAAAACCTAAAATAGAAGGCTCAAGTCCTAATGATGTGCAAGTAACATTTGGCGACTCTCAGGGTAGCGTTCTCTTTCTTATTTTAATTCGCGGTATCATCTCAAAATTATGAAAAAACGTACGTGTGTCTATCGACGGCACTGTGGCTGAAGGCTGAAGGAAATAGTGACTGAAACGTAATCAACTAATAAACATTGACTTAGACAACATTTAAGGATTTAAATAAAACAGTTTCTGGCGTAACTTGGTGGAAAATCTTCATACTGACTTTTAATAATCAAACCACTTTACTTTTCCACATAAACTTTTACGCCCAGAGATATGTATATATACGGTGCTTGACTTGTATTTTTACCAGATGATGTTATGCTATGACGAAACCTGGGTTGTAAAAATTAAAAAGTTTATGTGGAAAAGTAAAGTGGTTTGATTATTAAAAGTCAGTATTCACGGATTTTGTAGAAAATGGGGTTTGGAATTAAATATTGAAAATGTACGGTTATGCACTTCTTGAAAAATAATAAATAAACGGAGGCTTTACCAACTTACACGCTTGGAGATGTCCTGATAAACGTTGCAGACCACGTAAAAGACTTGGTTGTCACCATCTTATTGGGTCATAGCTGTAGGAAATATGTACACACTATTTTCGGAGGGTCCTTAAAGAAGCTATTGCTACAATGGTATCCGGTCGCTCCGCTTCAGCGTGCCCTTTCGGCAGATCACGGGGTGCCACGCATTGGTGGAAGTATTGTAGTAGATGCAATAGAGCTGGTGACCAAACAATCCCTGCCACACTTCCTTGCGACGGCTTGCGAGTTAGTGTTTAGCTGTAGTCGATAATACCCCGCAAACCACAGCAAGGATGTGTGGCGGGGGCTTGCAGGGCAATTCATTATAAACTGCACTCTTTGAAGATCTTTCAATGTTAAAATTGAGTTTCTGACACTGGATATAACATATAGTTTCTTGCCCAGATACCCTTCGCCATATATTTTCCGTCTAAATTCAGTCTTTTGACTCTTCAACATCAGGAGTTAGTGGGAAAATACTACGGTTTTTGAAAGCAGACAGTTTTCCTCATGGATTGCTCGTAAGTTTTATGGCTACATCATTAGTGTAAGGCGTTAACACACACTCAACCATCTTCGGCGGATGTACACAGATGAAATACAAATTTAATAATATTTCAATCGCATGTGTTGATGTACCTCGCACGAATCGTTCTCAGTTTTTAATTTCGACCTAATCAATGTAAAAGCAATAAAACAGTCGACATCTGTTATTCTTTTTCTAAAATAGTCGCGTTTTTACATGTTAATGTTATTATTTATTCATAATTTTTCCTAAGTATAA
The DNA here is from genome assembly GCA_037158775.1 of Hetaerina titia. Taxonomy (NCBI): domain Eukaryota; kingdom Metazoa; phylum Arthropoda; class Insecta; order Odonata; family Calopterygidae; genus Hetaerina; species Hetaerina titia. The sequence continues at coordinate 42,563,009 of CM073776.1, read as the reverse complement.
ATTCCGACGACACAAAGACACGAGTAGCATCGACTCAGTGGTTTTTCCACGGTGGAAGTTTAAGATTCTTGGAAGATGTCTGCGCTTTATGGGAGGCCATGATTGAAGGGAGAATGTTAGGCAAGTGGGATAAAGAAAGGAAGAGAAGAGGCTTACTAGATGTCATGAAGACATCCCATGTAGAAGGTACGGAGAGAGAATTGGAGGAGGAATATAATATGGTACTAACAAGGGAAAGTTCTCGTGATATATAGGAGATAATAGTCGTTAGGAACCAACCGTCCAGAATCTTCCTTTGATAGCTAAATCACCATCCCTAATAGATGGCGTGTTCGCGTTCTGGTTAGCAGGTGAACTTACGGCATGCAAAGTTTCGTGCTTATACCCAAACTTCCTGAACTCGGTAGACGGCGAACAAATTACTTAATGTGACGTCGGAAAGGCATTTGGTTGGTCAATAAAAGTATAATAGTAGTTATTAGGAGGGAGTACCGACAACCAATATTAATTGTGTCATTAGAGATAGATGGGTAGTTTGGCAGGGGTAGGATGTTCAAAGAATGGAGAATGAGTCACCATGAACTCTATGAACCCTCAATGAACTTTATGAGTTGCGTTGCCATGAACTAATAGTTAACTTCCCCTTCTCACTTTCCTGGTCTGCATGACCTGTTCTGCTATGGTGAAGGTCTATGATATTGATGGTTGTGGTCCATTTTTATTCCCTCCTTTTTCATATAACAAACAACTATTTTATAGGGTTAAATTAGCACTTGATTTGAACTAAGTCTTTCGCCGGCATGCATATAAATTTCCACATTCTTTGACATTTTTTAGTGAATATTTTTCCCTTTTCCCTCCCTCTCCCTTATCCTCTCTTGTCCCTTATCCATCCCACCTAGTGCTCGCAACTCCTGCCACACGCCTTTATGGTGGACGACGGGGTATTTATGTAGATGTATTTGTATAGATGTAGATGAATTTGGGGAGAGAAACCATTAGCTCTAACTCTTAACGAAAGACTCCAAGGGTTCACACACATTTGTTCCCTCCGACTGAGGGTGTACTCTACTTGAAGTGCTATTTACATGGCAATTTCCTTGTCGCAATGATTTACATGTAGTCTAGATAGATTAGTAACAAGGTAAATAATATTAATAGATATCCTTCACGATTTGCGAAATTTTTTGAAGCATTTCTAAGATAACATAAGCAAACTTTTCCCCGAAAGTATTATCTCTTCAGCGCCTTATAATTGTTAGCCTTTTTCTTTCTATCCAAAAATGTCTCGTCTCCAATCCACTTTTTTCCTTACTTGCTTAATATCTATAGCATTCCTTTACCGCTCATTATCTCTTATCAACGTCTGATATATTCATATTTCATTCTCCATCATCTCCCTTCACCTTTCTTATGGACTCCGAATCCACATCTCAAACACTTCCTATTTATATTATTCTCTCAGAACCCAATATTTTTTGTTTATCACTCTAAAGAAGCCTCAGTGCAGTTTTCTTAAACTTTACTTAATATTACAGTTTATGTTACTCAGTACAGTTTACTCTAAAGTCTCTTTCGTGTTACCATGTCGCGCAGCATTTATTTGTCTATTTCATCCTCAAACCTCCTCGCATAATTTTATGCCTGATACAAAATTCGTCAAAATCTCTCCACTAATGCCCAGAATCTTGGACATCCACTTTTATAACTCTACTTTGAATTCACTGTCCAAATCATCTCCACTTGAAGTACTCTCCACGTGGTACTCCAAGTAGGGATCGGGATACCGCTGATAAAATTCTGCCACGCTCGGGATTTCAACCAGGTCCAACGGGGTGGCAAGCCAATACAATTGCCGCCGCTCTAATCCGATCTCTTTTTCTCCCTCGCAATTCTTACGGAAGTTCTGGTAACTTACACGACTTCGAGAGTAGGTGACGAAGCATTTATAGCATCTCAAACAAGAAAGATGATCGCTTATATTGGCTTTACTTATATCTCTTTCTTTCTGGGTTCCTGAGTGAGTCTGCTTGGAGACGATAATACCGACAGTATGGTAAATCGAAATCGAATGGCGATCGCAGGCAGGCGCGTGACCGGAGATATTGACGGGCGGTCTGCGGACAATAAACAGTTATGTACTGTCTATTACGTATAGCATTTCTGCCAGTGTACTGTAAATCACTTTCCCACTAAGGCATATCAAAAACTTGGGTTCGCAGATTGCTCATTTGTTTCAATTTTTCACCGAAACGAGGGAAAATTTTGGTGCTCAAGCATTCACGCAGCTCTATAAAGATACGCTTAAATATGGAAATATAACATTTAATATATAGTATTATGTTGAAATGAAGTACAGTTACTTTTAAGTTTTTCCGTTTCTATGATAAAGCCTGATCTCTTGAGAAAATGCCAACATTTGGTGCTGGTACCTTACATTCATGGCATTGACGAGTAAGTGATGACATCCATTTGGTATGCAGATATATACCGCACCATTAACCTAATTTGTAGCATTCCCGTCTGCATTGGCGATTGTGAAAAAAAACGAGTTTAATCAAATGTACGCGAAGGAAGGGTGTATTAATTTCAAATTTTGTGCTCATGTTAGATGCAGGTTCCTCCATATAAATTACGTCATTTCAACCGTAAAAACTTCCACATTTAAGTTGAATATAGCTAGTTGTGCTCAGTTGACCGATATGTGAATTATTGCATGGCTCGCCTCCGAAGAGCGTTTACTCTAAGCTGATTTGAGTCTCGGACGAAAATTGAATCATTGAACGGTCGTTCTTCGTTATAAACTATTAGGTACATTGATAGGTAATCACATCCAATGCTCTGGCATCCTTAAGGAGGCTTCTGGACCCAATAGCCATCGCTGTGATGATTATATTTCATGGAAGTGGGATCTCTTTTTAGTTTCGCTTGGTTCCACGCAAAAACCTGTTTAATCCGTGACGCACATAAAGAATCCGGGTCGGGAGAAGTTACGTCAAGGCTGCATCGTGACGTCTTATCCCAACTTTCACACAGAAGTGATGACGACACCATCAAAGGTTTTGGTTCCCACGTCTTTATCCACCTACCTCCCCATTTATTCGCGGAATGAGGCTATCCAGAAACTAATTTTCTGCGGTACGTATTTCGTTTGTCTCCATGCGTCGCAGTAACCTTTTTTATTCTTTCAATTCATGCCTTGTTAGCTTACCGGAACTGAAAATAGCAGGGGTGATATCGCAGGAAGAGCGCAGCGTTATATTTCATTTTTTCTTAATCGTTAGTTTTCTATAAATTTTTAAAATAAGGAGGTAACAAATAAAGAATATAATTTTAATATAAAATAACTACGCTCCATATCAAAGTTTTAACGAGATTTTTTCAGCCTTCCTCAACGTCCCTGTCATCAATTCTGTCCTCCTTATGAAAGCTTCTTTCCCTAACGCAATTTTACTCCTTATGCCCGTACTACTTTGACCATTTTAGTCCAAAACACTTCGAAGATACTTAAACCACCTGCTCTAGTTTTTGCCATCCTATTTTAACGTTTAAGTTAGCTTTCTCTTTCTTGAAAACCGTATAACCTTTGTTTTATTTACATTTACTCTCATCCCATATCTATTGCACTGAATATTCAATGTAATCAGCAATGCTTGCATTCCCTTGGCTGTCGAATAACTAAAGCTTGATCATCAGCAAACCTAACTGAATTTATGAATTGTCCTCCGACTTTCATTCCTATCTCCAGTTCTTTATGCCTCTTTAATCATTGATCATTTTTAATCATAATTTAATCATTTCCCTCCACATATACGTTGAACACCACAGGTTGATAATGGATAACCCTGCCTTACTCCTCTTCCTAACACTGCCCATCCGGATATTCCATCCACTATTTGCACTGAGCAGTTGGAGATATGTACATGCTGTGGATCAACCTCCTATCCCTCCATATCTATTCCAATGTTTTGCAGAAGATTCATTAGTTTTCCCATTTCACTCTATCAAACGCCTTTTCGAAATCTACGGAACAGGAAAATACGCCCCGACGAGCTGATCATCCCCTAAGTAATCGTTTGCCCTGGTCTCCATCCTCTTGTTGATGATCCTGAGAATAACTTTAGCTGCGTGGGATATCAAACTTATTGTTCTGTGGTCCTTATATGAACTAGATTTTACCCCTTTTGGAATAGGAACTAACACTGCTCTCACAAAGTCTTCCAGCCAAATTCCTTCCTCATAGACGCTACGAACTAGTCCATAGTCCAAGACTCTTCCTCCCTAAACCTTTAATAATTCCAAAAGGAATGTTGTCTATCTACCTGGCCTTATTTGATATCATCTCCCTTAATGCCCTTTCTGTCTCATCGTCGAGTATGCCTGGATCAAAGCTATCTTAATGGACGTCATATTCCTTTTCTATGTCTAACCTTGTTCGCCTAAGTTCTTTACCATACAGTGTTTCTAAATATTCCTTCCATCTCTCTTGGATCTTTTCTGTGTCAACTATTATCTTACCTACTTATCTTTAACTGTTAGCACAAATCTTGCCTTCTTTTTTCCTGATAATAACTTAACCTTACTGTATAGCGCACCAATTTCACCCTTCTTCCGTAAACTTTCACATCTTCACATTGTGATTTTCACCATTCTTCTTTTGCTTTATTTGTGGCCCGTCTCAATTTATTGTTTAACTCTTTGTACTTCCTTTTGCCTAACTCTTGAGTTTACATTCTTCCATCTTCTTTTCTCATCAATTTTTGTAATCATTTCATCCGTGATCCATGGTTTCCTTATCATTTTTTCCGTTAACGGTTCCTATAGTGTCTTTTGCAGCTTTCGATATCCCTTGCTTGATACATTCCCATTTTTCTTCGATAGTACTCAGCTCTTTACCGTCATCCATCATTTTCTCTGCTGCCTGCTAATACTCCTTCCTTGTTAATCCATTCCATGCTTCTATATTCCATTTCTTAACCCGCCGCCCCTGCCTTATCTTTTTGAAACAGACGTTACATTTCATAACAACTAAATTGTGGTCCGAGTCCGCATCCGCTCCCGGGAAACTGCGAATTTATCACACTGTTCCTAAACCTGTGCCTAACCATAATATAATCTAACTGATACCTTTCTGAGTCACCTGGCATTTTCCATGTATACCTACGCCTTTTGTGGTGTCTAAACCATGTGTTGGTGATGACTAACCCCTGTCTTCTGCAGAACTCAATTACTTTCTCCCCGCGATCATTCCTCGTGCCTAAACCGTAGTTCCCCACCATCTCTTCCTTCGAATGAATGCTGACTGACAAAATAAAATTCAATGAAAAATTCAAATAATGTGGATTACAAACAAAGAAGATGCGTAAATTTCGTGTAACGCCAAATTAAATTTGTCAGGCAAATATTTAGACAAAAACCGGAAATCATTTTGCTCCGACGTTAGAGACACGCAGGGGAGGCGGTCTAATGTGTATTCTCTGAAGGGAAGGGCTGGATAAATAGTAGCAGTATAAATAAAGACAGTGTATTGAATCTGTATTTAATAAGAACATCTAAACGGGCAATAATAATGAAACAATACGCAACATCATCTGTAGCACATTGGGACCGTATCTTGGGCATATTAATTGCACAGAAAGGCACAGCCCAACATCTTTGAAGCCCAAAGGGAAATAAAATATTTTCCGGAGGAAATACCCTCTAGGATCCCGAAGGATCTTGCCGATGAAGTAGCACCTTACACAGCATATGTACTTATTATCTAAGTCTGTGGCCAAAGGATCAATTTCCGGAGACTGGAAGATGGTAGGTTAGTAAAAAGTGTTGCACCATTAATTGCCATCAAAAGAAAGAATGTGCACATTACAAGGAATTGTAAACTTACTTGCAGCCTTGAGGGACTGGCACCAGATCTTCCAGCAGAACGAAACTGGCACCAAGGGTAGAAACTGTTCAATCTACCTTGAAGTGTGAATTTCATGCGTCGTATAAGGGTTGGTGGGTAACATTTAGGCGTCCCTCGCCGATCAAATAGACCCTTGTCAATCTTCCGTCGTCCTCTCGTTCTAAAACCAATGAAAATGGTTACTTAGATCCACGGTAGGCTCAAAGCAATCTCTAGGGTGCGTGGCGGGGTGATTATACACTAGGCGTGCAACGTCGAATTTAAATATTGCTTAATTGTTAGTTGCCATTAAATATGTAAAGTAATGGAAAACATGTTAGCAACAGCTACACGCACAACGGTATATATTTCAAATGATTCTGTATACATCCGAGACTAGCTGCCAGTTACAAAAAGAATTATAAAATTAGGTGATATAAATTAACTGAAGCGTACAAGTCTACTTAATAGAAAACTGTTGGTAATGAGACGTCATCTAACTCGTTGGCCTAACCCCACTAAAATCAAAATTTCATCGTATTAAAATGACGTATTTACACGGTGGAAGGGACATACAATACATATGTACATGTTACTTAGTTCGAGTGTCTAATCGAGCTGATATTTGTATAGAGGTGTAATAATTGTGGTTATGCAAGCATGGCTGACCTAACATCACCCACCACACCCCCTTGCGACAGATTACGGAGTATTTTGTAGATGTACGAGTGCGCAATTTTCAGTCCTGAATTGATGTACTTGCTAATTTTTCTATTATTTTTATTTTGATGTGTCGCTTATTCATTTTAGAATAAAATTATTTTCCTGGCTATCATAATTTGTAATATCCACATATCCCTTTGTCTATTAACTGCCGATTTGAGTTCCGTGGAAATCTCATGATGCGCTCGTTGAAAATCATTTTCGTATCTTTTTTCGTAATTGGAGAGTCTATTGCAGAAATTTTCCTTCTAATGCTATTGATTGAAACGGCGTCCGTTGTTGCCTCACCACTTCGTAAACTCCAATGGTCTGATGAACCAAATGCGCTGAGATAGGACATTTGTCAACAGCAACGCCCTTCCACTCGAAAGATTCATTCAGCAGTTGCCTATATTTTAATGGAAGGTATAAGACTATTGTGTGGACTTCCTCATGTTTTTCTTGTATTATTTCCTTCTTTAGTTCTTCGCACTCAAGAGCATGCCGTCCGAAATGGTGAATTCCCTTCTTCTACCCAGCTTACCCAATAGTCTACCTTCCATGCGCCTTTTGACATTCCAATTTCCTCCATTCACTTTCTCTGACTACTTTTGATTTCTCCAACCAACTTCCTCTCTTCTCTTACAGCATTTAACAGTCCATCCCTCTAACTGCCACTTTAAAAACTTAAAAAAAGTTTTCTTCTTTCTGTCCAACACATAGTCTCAAATTTTCATATCCATGCTCGGTCAAAATTCTCCAATCTGCGCTAATCCTTCTACATAGTATCCTGAATGCCACCGCTAGCTTGTGTGACAGGAGGTTACTGATAACAGAGTGAGCATGCAACATCAATAATTAAGTTTTTCGTCAATTTTAGTCACAATGTACGTTGAAAAATAATTCAAATAATGTAGACCATGATAGCTAAAGGTACAAAGACTAAAGTATCAAGTGAGATATTTCAATTCTATTTCTACATGGAACCATTCATTCCACTGATACATCTACATAAATACCCCACGATCCGTCAAAATGGTGTGTGGTAGGGGGTATAAGCACCATGTGGGATGGGTAAGGTGTAAGGGAGGGTATGGGAGAGGAAGGGAAGAGGCAATTAGATTCACTAAACAAACTCAACGTGCAAATTTAGAAACATGCGGATGGAATGACTTAATTCAAAGCAAGTTTTAATTTTGTTATTGACGTTACTACCGTTAGGGTGTGTCAGGAGTTGATTCAGCAGCACACATACAATATCAAAAATTAAGTTTTCCTTAATTTTTATACAATATGTACATGTAAAAGTATTCAAATAATGTGAATCATGATAAAGACAGGCACTGTGGTATCTAAGAGAGATATGCTTCTCTATGCATATGGGAGGACTTGATGTTGACGAAAAGGATAGTAATTATGGTTAGATAAGATACTGACAACATACTGGGCTGATTAGAATGAAAAAGTATCTGTGCTGCTGAAAATTAATGGCTATTCCCCTTAGTTAAAGTTACTCTGATGCCTTAATATTCTGGGAAAAGGTCATCGTAAATCTATCTTATACTTGACCTCACTAATTTAATTGACACGAACTGTCCTATCGCAGTATTTTCCTAATTCTTTTGTCCCAGAGATTAGTTTCTTAATCCTTACTGCACGTATTACCTTACTGGGCTGTCCTCATGTTTTCTGCACATTTTCACTTGCTGGTGTAACTGTCATCAATTCTTATATTTTAAATGCATCCTTCACTAACGCTATTGTTCTTGTAACTTCCCCGTTAATAAGCTTACTTTCCTATGAAATAATTTCAGAATACGTAAACTGTTGGTAATCGGGATTATGTCGTGTCAAATGCACTGGCTTCCCACCTCAGGTGGCAGATTTTTTCAGTGATATTCAGATGACTACTCGTGGTGTCATGAGGAGAGGACTTCAAGTGGAATATGCCGTTCGTCGGATGGGGCGTTAAATTGTCATTTTTCCTAGGTGCCTCCAGTTAAGAGTAGGCTAATGCCAACGCCGAGTTTCTCTCCACCATTCCTCCGTTCCCTAAACATCATACTCCCGCCAAAACTATTCACCTATCCCTTATGGCACAAATAGCCTTAACTTTCGGTCGCATCCCCTACTAACTACGGGTGTAGGTCAATGATAAGTCGCAAACGTCAGCAAGACAAACGCATAAGCTGTTACAAAAATTACACAGGGGACGTTTGGAACATTTACCGTACTTAGACCCTAGTGATTTTCATCTGTTGGGGCCCCATAATAAATCATTTGGGTGACCGACGTTTTGAAAATTATGTCGTTGTCCAAGGTGTTGCTCGTTTGCTGCCACAGCTCACAAATTACTTCTTTGCTGCCGGTTATCAAGGACATGTAAAGAGAAAAAAATGAATATCTAAATGTGCAGGGTGAGTATGCAGAAAAGGGAAATAAATATCTGGAAGTTGCTTTGATTATTATTGCCTCTATCCAGTTTTGCTAGTTATTTATTGACTTACCCTAATATTTTTGCGACGTGAACTGCTCAACGTGCTGAAATTCAATTCCACCTCGTGTAATATTTAACTCCCTAATTAATGATAATATTATTGCTCTTCCGGAATGTCCAACCATTCGAGGAAATCTTTTTTTCAGGGGTTAGATAGTCAGGAGTTGCTGGAGTTTTACATCGTGTGATAAAAAAAAGTCAGGAATAATTTTATAACTTGTTTATTTCGACGGATACAGCTTAGTCGAACTAGTCACCCTCAAAGTACATGCCTTGCGTGACGGCACACCGTTGCCAACGTTTCTTCCAGCTCTCGAACCCTGCCTGGTAAGCCGCCTTAGGGATCCTCTCCAGGTCCGCCGTGCAATTGGTTTTAATGTCCACAATAGAGTCGAATTGGCGCCATTTCAAGGTTGATCTTTGAAAACAAAAAAAGTCTGATGGAGCCACGTCTGGAGAGTAGGGTGGCTGCAGGATCACGGAAGTTCCGGTTCTGGCGAAAAAATGTTAAGATCATCACCATGTGAGCCTGTGTGTAATCGTGGTGGAAACGCCATGCATTGTTTCTCCACATGTCCGGCCTAGTTCGGCTCTCTGCGGCCCTCAGCCTCTTCACAACCTTTAAGAAGAAATCTTTGTTGACGGTTTGACCTTGAGGGACGTATTCGTAATAAATCAGCCCATGCCAATCGAAGAAATATACCGCATGGCCTTCGCATTGGACCGGGACATGCGAGGTTTCTTTGGTCGGGGAGAATGAGGACCTTTCCACTGAGAAGACTGAGCCTTTGTCTCAGCATCATAACCGTTAACCCAGGTTTCGTCACCGGTTACGATGGTTTTAAGAAATTCTGGGTCGAAGTTGGCTCGATCCAGGAGTTCCTGACAAATGTCCACACGTTTTTGTCTCTGTTCATCATTCAGCTCCCGCGGGACTAATTTTGATGCGACGCGCGTCATGCCAGAGAATATTGTATTTGCGAATCGGGAATGGAGTAGCAGAGCAGCTAGATTTGTGAAAATTTGTTATGAATATGGAAGCAGCGTCAAAACATTATTGGAAGAATAAGAATGGGAGGCACTAGTTGACCGTCGGCTTAAATACAGGTTAAATTTACTGCGGAAGTATGAGGCAGGTGACTTACTATATATGAGGATGTTAAGGACATATTATAGGCCCCCACTTACTATGGTAGATTAGATCACGTACGTAAAATCAGGGAGGTAGATGTAAAATACCGGACGGATGGACGGATAGATTTAAAATACCATTTTTCCTCATATCATTGGAGATCAAAATAGATGTGACAGCAATCGCGTAGGAGATAATTAGCATTCCAGTGTATATAGTTTGTCGATAACTTGCATGTTTTTTAAAAATTTAATAGGTCAATCTTTTTAACAGTTCTCTCGCATGATTTGAATATACATATACTTTTATTGAATAATGTTGCATGTAAGTACCTTCTTTCGTTTGATTAACTTTGTTCCTGTGCATGATCAAACAAATGTTTGTTTAGAGATGTCATGATTGGGATTTTTTTTGTGCATGGGTGGTGACCTAACATCCCCGCCACACACCCTTGCGGCGACTTACAGGGTATCATGTAGATGTAGTCCTGAAGAGAATGGTGATTATTAAGTCGTGCTAGTCGAAAGCCATCGTTCGTGAAGACCCTGACCAAAAAACGAATCTATAATCGTGTCCAATCCATTGGAATTGATTTTTTCATATCCGTCACATGCGAAGCGAACATACAGGAATGTAGATTCCCAAATAATTTACGTAATCAGATCCCAAACACTGGGGAAATAATCGGGGAAAAGGACAATTTATTTGTCGGGGAAAAGCTGGGAATGGTTTTCCATAATATGAGTGGTCAACTTGTCTGTGATTAACCTTCCTCCATGTATCGCATGACAGATCGAAAAGTCAAAGCACACTCTCAGGAAGGTCAATTTCCTCGAAACAGTTGATGATCCTTTCCATAGATACAAGTGATGAGCCTGCGACTTCATGAGGATAGAACACGTTGGGAAACACATTATTGCGAAATGTGCAGTCTCTTCAGCGAAAATATACGAACAACTCAGTTCCCTATGAATTATTCATCTTGATATGCAGCTGTGTCAGCAGTTAGCAATTCGAAAGTGAATTTGCTCGCAGTTCTTAACTTTGTACTCATCTGTCGTGGTTTCCCGTTCCCCGTGAATATTTACTTTAACCTTTTAGTTCCAGCACCTATGAACGTATCCCATTCTTGATCTTTCTCCACAGTAATCACAGTGATTTAAGAAGGCTCCTAAGCATTTTATCATAGGCACGAATTGTTATTTTGAATCGAATTCTATTAATATTTCGTAGTTTTTTGTGGAGGGAACTTCGGATTTCCTATTATTATTTCTCTTGTTACAATAGTGCAATCTACATTCCTTTAATCGTATGTTGTCAAAAACTACTCGTTTACTCTCTCTCTCTCTCTCTCTATATATATATATATATATATATATATATATATATATATATATATATATATATATATAACTGGCTGCGGTGGTCCAGTGGGTAGAGCGTTGGACTACTGACCGGAATGTCCCGGGTTCGATTCCCTGGCAAGGCACTCTGGACACCTGCAGCTCCACCCAAGCTTGTTGATTTTTCGGGTACCAGATCTTCCTGGGAAACCATAACCGGCACAGGGAATGGAACTGGCCCCACTACCCTGATGTGTGAATATTCACACGCCGTCGGGCTTAGTACATGGGTGAACTCTACCATCACCTACTAAACAGACCTTCGGGTTTATTACTGTGTTTATGGTTTTTTTATATATATAACATAAATGGAATGAGCACTAGCAGACAAAGGCAAAAACACATTAAAAGAGAAACTCACTGGGCATCGAATTTTCGGTGGTCTAACCACCTTTCTCAAGAGGAGGAAGGAACCGTTTCTTTCGGAGTATTTACACTTTAAAAGATAGTTGTAACGTTAGCTTTTTCAAGTCCAGAGCTATTACGTCTTTCAAAATCAATTCGTCAAATATTCATTCTAAGAGGGGCGCAATATCGTGCGTGAGTTCCTTCTTACTCTTACGGATATATCCCCTGGTACGGATGATTTGTTAATTTTAATGTGGTGAAATTGCTGCGTTATCTCATTGCGCATATTTATAATGTCGTCCGTCTTTCTTGTGGGCATTATTGCGCCTTCACTGGATATTTTGTGTCATAGATATAGGTGCTTTGAAAAAATTATTTAGAACATTCTCTTTTTGGGTACTACCCGTAATTATACGATCTTATATGCTTTAATGGGCTTCATGCTTGGACATTTTCCATGCAATTCCCTAACATTTGATCAGAAATCCGTGGGTAATCCTCCAATTAATCATAGGGTATTTTTCTTTTAAAGTTTGTAAGGTCGCTTTGAATAATTCTTTGTTTCGTTAATTATTGTTAAATATTTTTTCCTTTGACTTTTCAGAAGTTCCAACAACGGTTTTTCATGTATTTTTTTTGCATCAACTGCTGTGTGTTTTAGCTCCTCTAATCTCACCGTCCTTACATCATGGTGCAACGGAACGTGTTTTGTTTTTCTATGCATATGTCTCCATACTGCGCTTAGTTAAATTTGAGAATTTACTTTTTCTTCGAAAGTAGGTTTTTCCTTAATAGGTTTTTCTGCAGATTCCTGGCAAAATCCTTGAAATTTGCTTTCTAGAAAAAAATATATCTTTCACCTGGATTTCACGATCATATTTACCGATACATGTAATTCGGCAAAAATGGCTTTGTGGTCACTTATTACTACAATTATATCTAAATATGTGATGATTTCGGCGTAGCTTATCAAACACAGATCTAGACTCTAGAACTTAATTCCCCTGGTTGGTGTTATTATTTGGTGTTTTGAGTGTGTGGCGAGCATACGAAGTGTTGCCTCGCATGAATTGCGGTTTCTCGCTGCGGTGACATTGCAGTAGCTATCCCAGTCTATTGAAGGAGGATCGAAATCACCTCCAACCACAAGAACGCATTTAGTGTTCTTGCTACTGAAATGCGGTACTCGTATTTTTAAGGTTTGGATCGTATATAAAGTGGAATCGGATTCCCTGTGAAATGAGCATACTGTTTTCCTGGTTATTTCGCTATATTTTATTCCAAAAGTTCCCAGTCTCGTCGTCAAATTTGTTTGCATGACTTTGAAAGTGTTGTTGGCCTTAACAATTACTCCTCCGTTCCAGTTTCCCCTGTATTTTCTGTAATTGCTTTGAGCTAAAGGGAAAAAGTGGTAGGGACGTAAGGAGAAGAAATGCCCTAGGCAAGGAGGCTTTCTCAAGGAGGAGGGAGTTGATGACGGGGACGTTGAGTAGGGATGTTAAGACAAGACTCGTAAAAACTCTGATATGGAGCGTAGCTATGTACGGCGCGGAAACGTGGTCGCTGAAGCAGGAGGATAGACGTAGATTGGAGGCTTTTGAAATGTGGGTGTGGAGAAGAATGGAGAAGGTGAAATGGACCGAAAGGAAAACAAATGAGGAAGTACTAGAAATGGTGGGTGAGGAGAGGGGTTTGTTGAGAGAGATCCTATGGAGGCAGGAAAGATGGATGAAGGGCGTATTGAGCGGTAGTGGAATGTTGAAGAGGGTAATAGAGGGGAGAATGTTGGGCAAGCGAGGTAAGGGTAGGAACAGGATAGGGTTGTTGGAGGGGATGAAGGGAGGAAAGAAGTACACCGAGATGAAGAGGGACCTGATATAGATTAGCTTGCTAGGTGGGGAGTCACAAAATGTTTATTTGATAGTTGTGTCCATCCAAAAACCTACCTTAACCGGTAGATTACCTAATAATAACGTCCTCTAACACCCAGCTCTCCGTTCACAAAACTCCGTCAGCAGCTAAACTTCGGAATACGTTTTCGACTTCTGCTCTTTTGCAAACATAGAATGAACGTTCCTACGATCGTGAAGCAATGAAGACGACATAGCGAGTCTTACCGTTAACTTGATTGACATTATGTTGTTCAGGGGGGAATAAAACAAGGTTACAAGTAAGGGGAGAAATAAAGAACACACGCTTGGATGTGTTTGAGAAATAGTGACCCACGTATACCTCAATAACGCACAAAAAAAACAATATTAATATTAGAAAATAAAGCAAACTTACATCCACTCGATCACTAGGGTGTGTTAAGAAATAATTTTTTTTTGTATTTGACGAGTGGTTTTAAGTTTGTTTTATTTTTTAATCAAGTTTACGGTCTCGGCTACCTGCTCTTTTGTTTTTAATATTACGACAATTTAGTATTATTATTTGAATCCTTTCGACCTGTGTTTTATTTATGTTTGCGTTAACTTGTTCACCAGGCATGCTGAGAGGGCTTTCACTTCCATTGCATTTTTTACTGTAAGTTCTTAAGAAATGTTCTTTGTTATTTATTTCCCGAGAGGAAGGCCTATGCTCTGAACTACCGACTAAGATAAAATCTCGTCGTGTGTGCATGTGTCCTACGCCCTGCTACCCCACACCCATGACTACATGTTACTTCATTCTTTAGCTCTGCTCGCGTATTTGCGTACTTACTTGCCAACCTAATTCCATCGAAAATGGTTGCTCTTTTCTGGCGTTTACCTCTCTTTCCCAGCATTTTCCCACTTATTACCGCTTTCAGCGTCCCATTGCCTCTCAGCATATCTTGCGTCCATTGGTAATTCCTCGAATTTTTCCCAAAAACCTTATTATTTTCGCACCATGCCTGGAACTTCTTCGTTTGCTCCCCTTTCCGTCCAATTTATTTTTCGGTTCTTCTCCACACGTACAACTTCAAAACCTATTACTTCAACGACTAATCTCGTAAATTACGTAGATGTCTTAATTTCTAAATGTACGTGGACATCCTGACCGTTATTATCGGGTAATATTTCCATAGCATCTACGTCCCACCCTGCGAGCCGCAAAGGAGGCCATCAGGGCATCCGTGTTTTCAATATAATTGCGGGTAACGCGAAGTGGAAGAAATATCTTTCGGCGAATATGTAAATTGCTTCTCCAGAAGGAGGCAGTTGTTTTTTTTTATTCTCAACGTGTTTCTTTTATTCTCATTATACGTTTCGGGCGGTGTGAATCGAACTTAACTTCAAGTACTGTGTGTAAGTAAGTACAGGTAAGTGTTCCGTCGCACGAGACCTCGAAATCGTAATATAGTCGAACCTAAGTACCCGAATATTTTCACTTGAAGACCAAACTTTTGCCAATATATCAATGATTGCATTATATACACATATATGTATAGAAATATTTATAAAAATAGTCATGTATGTACATATGCACGTGTATGTTTATGAGTAAATAAATATATCTATGCATGAATGTATGGAGCGGTAACACCCCCCGACACTCGACCTCGAAGCGCCTGGCGGTGTGCTATTGTGTACGTACATGCATACTATCAATCCTATGCAGATTTATATCAAACTCATAGTGTTCCCATACTGCTGCTTTTCATGGAAGAGGTATCAATTCGGATCAATCAAAAAGCATTCTGGCCCAATTCCTCTCTCATAAATGCTAAGAATGAGTCCATGATAACTCTTCCTTCGCCCTTTTCCCTTATTATTGAATAGTTCTGCAATAATGTTATATTTCTCTTTCAACCTGCGGTATTTTTATTTTTTGATGCAATTTCTAACTCACATTTATGTATTCGTCGTAAACTATCATTGCTACTAAATATGTGTATGTGGAAGAAGTGGAGTAGAGTAGAATGGCTGGTGACATAACACCCTCTGGCACATATCCTTACGATGGTTTGCAGGGAAATGCGGTGCATCCTACAAGTTGGGTTCAAGTGGATATCGTAAATTAAGACAATTTATTTTTGTAATGAAATTTTAGTTTTGATGCATATTTTGTAAATTGTAGTCCGCAATTACTTCTGTAAAAAGGCTATTCCATGGGATAATTTTTATTATTACCATCATCTCATATTAATACCTAATCCTTAAATATTATACGAGTTCATACTGTTTAATAATTCAATTTGATAAGAATTAAGTATTGTTTAGATCTACATAAATACCCCTAGATCCGACAAAAAGGTGTGTGGCAGAGCGGGCAGGTGGTATGGGAAAGGGATAAGGGAGAGGAAGGGTGTTTAAATGGTTAGGAAAAGGGAAAAACATTCAACAAAAATCCCTGAAAAGACGTGCAAATCCATATACGATATATGCTAGCGGAACACTTACTTCAAAACAAGTTTTATTTCACCCGCCAAAAAAGTTCATGCAGAAGGTAATGGTAATGCAGAACTAGAAAGTAAGTAGGGGAAGTTCTATATATAAAATTTACTTTTATTTCTTCGTTCACTTAAAGGAAAAAAATGTATAACCTATAACGAATAGACAAACCTAAAAGAGGGATAGGCAGCTTAAGTTTGCTAGTTTACGTTTACGCTTAAAGATACCGCGGCGAGTTGCCTCTCCCGCGTAATTGTCCTTGGGCTACTA
The DNA here is from genome assembly GCA_037158775.1 of Hetaerina titia. Lineage (NCBI taxonomy): Eukaryota > Metazoa > Arthropoda > Insecta > Odonata > Calopterygidae > Hetaerina > Hetaerina titia. The sequence goes on along the minus strand of CM073776.1, from coordinate 42,546,418 downwards.
TACACTTGGTACATTCCTTTAAGGATATTTGAATGACAAAGGGCCGATTAAAGGAAGAATATGGGAATCAAGAAATTAGCTTTGTTTAAGATAGAATTTCGGTTCACTCACGTCTTCGTAATTGGCTCTATGTGAGCACATGAATGTTTCAATGCTTATGAAAGTAACAATTCATAAAACGACTTTTCCGTTTCGCTGAAATGGAAGAAACTATCCCAGTGCTTGGACCTTTATCCTCTTAACACGTGTGTAAAATATTTATGTAAAACATTCACCTATCCCAAGATACACCTGCCCTCTATTTATGTACGATATTTACCAATCTAATTTTCATCCGTACAAAGAAAGACATCCCCTGCAAAGACAAGGGTAAAGGGTAGGGACGATTAATCAATCATGCGACGTGCTTTAAGTGTTCAACTATAAAGATTCCGTAATCGTCGGGAAGATGTTTGTGTTAAGCTCTTTTCCGTTTTAGAACCTTTAAAAAATAAAATTTTACTTCCTACTCCATTTATCTCATGCGTGTTACGACGAACAACCTATTTTTCTTTGAAGAAATGATCTATACACTGGGAAACGATTTATAAGAACTTAATATGAAATTGATTCCATGAATGTAGAGGACTGGCGAGGAGGAAGCCAATAAAATGTCATACGAATAACTCGTATATTGAGTACGGCGTTATGTGGAGCTAAACTTCTCGACTTCCTCGATGCGAGACTAAATATTTTGACAGTTTAGGGAATCGATTGTAGAGAGGAATGAATAATACCAAATAGAACCATTATTATGATGGAAAAATTAGATTAAGAATAAATATACGTGAAAGAGCGTAGTCAGAAAGAGGAAAGTGAGTGGGTCATTGAGGTTATGAGAGAACGCTCATATAGTATGCTTGCTATACATGGTTTGATTTAAAAGTATCGGGAAAAGTTTAGGAAATATAGATTTATTTCAAATATTTCTACAGTGCCTCAAAATTCTTCAAAGTGCATCCCTTGAGTGTCGACACGCTTTTGCCTGCGGTTTTTCCACAATTCGAAGGCCCCCTGGTAGGTGGTTTCCGGAAGATCCTTAAAGGTACGCGTGCAAGCTTCTTTGACGGTACTTAGGGTCCCATGGTGGGGTCCCTTGAGGGAGAATTTTACTCTTGGGAATAGGAAATAGTCTGCTTGTGCCAAGTCGCGTTTGTAATGAGGTTGAGGAATCATCGCGATGACGTTGCAGAAGGTCTTCGCAAGCAGACACTCGATTCCGCTCTTGGTCGTCCGTCCAGACCTTCGGAGCGAATTTAGCGTAAATATAGTATTTCGCATCACCAAATGTTCAGTGATAATGGTGTACACTGTCATCTTATCAATGCCAATACGATCTGTGATGATGCGCACACTTAACTTGAGTCACTTAACCTTAACGGTCTGAATTGAGAACTTCACGCACATTTCAAGAAAAAATGGTTACTGATTCTTTTTATACCAACGTTGAACAAATGATTTTGATATTGTGTGAGCCAACCTAAGGAAATGTGAGAGGTTAAGTTAGAGAGAATTAAGTTAGAGTTTTGAATAAATTCGGCTTCATTAATCGGGTGGTGGGAAAATGTAATTAGAAAGTCCATGAAAGGTGTTATTTCGATTTAGTTAGGTCCCGTTTTGGATACGCCCAAGTATTTGGAATGAATGGGAGAAGGTATTGCTAAAAGAATTAGATAAAATACAGAGGAAATCCGCCAAAGTCGTCCAAAATTGTTACGATTAGGAGGCGAGTGTGACAGACCTTTTAGAGGAATTAGGCTGGGAGCCTCTAGAGATGCGAAGAGAACAAGCGAGACTTACTTTTAGCGAGGTTCAGAACACGCTAGCTCTACTATGACACAAAGGGAATCATTATGGCCCCACACTATTAAGTAGGTTAGACCACTAAGATAAGATAAGGAAGCTAGATTCCAGTATAAATAGATATAAATATTCGTTTTTTTCTCTGGACAACACGGAATCATAATAGTAAAAAATGATGCAGAAACGGAAATATTCATGCAAAAAAAATTGCACGAAGAAATATATATACATGGTTCGTCCGGAAAATAATTGTACTGATTTTTTCCCGCCGCTCCAGGCGCGCCCAGCACCGCTCTGACGGGCTGCGATTGGAGGGGGGTATGTTGGCAAGCGACGCTGAAAAAGGTAGTCGGCTCTGAGCTGTGGTGTAGTGAGGAGCTCTGTTAACGCGAACCTCCACGTTCGACCCACGTCACGGAACGCGATGCCGAAGTTTTTGGAGCAGAGTTATTCCATCAAATTTGCGGTAAAGCTTGGGAAATCGTCTACCGAAACTGTCGGTATGATTAACCAGATTTACGGGGAGTCAGCCATGTCCAGAAACATGATCTTTCGGTGGCACAAGATGTTCGTGGAGGGCAGAGAAGAGGTCGACGACGAACCACGGCCTGGACGCCCATCAATGACACTCACCGACGAAAATGTGCGAAAAGTTCGCGATGTACTGAACTCTGATCGTCGTCTTAGTGTTCGGATGATAGCAGAGCAGTGTAATGTGCCAAAAACAATAGTTCACGAGATTATTAGGGACCAATTACAGATGCGAAAAATTTGTGCAAAGTTGGTGCCGAAAGTGCTCAGTGATGATCAAAGACTCAATCGTTTGGAAATCGCGACACAACTTGCGGATCACTGCAAAAATTATCCACATTTTTTAGAGAACGTTTCTGTTCCCGAAGATAAAGAGGAGTTTGAAAGGAGCGCGATACGGGACTTTGGACACCGTCAAAGAGGTCGTGACGATGTGTCTTCGAGAGGTTCCCGATGATGCCTTCGCGGGAGCGTTCCAGGAATGAGCTGGAACAAGCTTATCGACTCACAAGGGTCCTATTTTGAGGAATATTAGCTTAAGATATGTAAAAGTGTAATAAATTTTTTTTTCCTGAGCTCAGTACACTTATTTTCCGGACGATCCCTGTGTGTGTGTGTATATAAAAAACCATAAACACAGTAATCAACCCGAAGGTCGGTTTAGTAGGTGATGGTAGAGCTCACCCATGTACCAAGCCCTATACGGCGTGTGAATATTCACACATCAGGGTAGGGGGGGCCAGTTCCTTTCCCTGTGCCGGTTATGGTTTCCCAGGAAGATCTGGTACCCGAAAAATCAACTAGCTTGGGTGGAGCTGCAGGTGCCCAAAGTGCCTTGGCCGGGAATCGAACCCGGGACCCTCCGGTCAGCAGTCCAACGCTCTACCCGCTAGACCACCGCGACCCGCATATATATATATATATATATATATATATCTATATATACATATATATATATATATATATATATATATCATTAGTTGCTCAGTCAGCCAAGGAGTTGCAAACATTGTTGAGTGAATTGGAGGTTCAGTGCGGTAAATATGGGATGAGAATCAATATTAATAAAACAAAGGTTATGCGATTTTCCAGAAAGAAAAAGGCTAAGCTAAATATTAAAATAGTCGGGGAAAAAATAGAGCAGGTAGAACAGTTTACATATCTCGGAAGTGTTTTGGACCAATACGGTCAAAGTGGTAGGGACGTAAGGAGAAGAATTGCGCTAGGCAAGGAGGCTTTCTCAAGGAGGAGGGAGTTGATGACGGGGACGTTGAGTAGGGATGTTAAGACAAGACTAGTAAAAACTCTGATATGGAGCGTAGCTATGTACGGCGCGGAAACGTGGT